>JAPEBW010000014.1:0-145072 GCA_027405785.1 Ophiocordyceps robertsii | reverse complement strand
TAAAGAAAGGACGCTTAGTTTATCTATTTTAAATTTATAAAGTATCTTAAGTAGTAGTGTACTGCTTAATTTATACGCTCCGTTTACTTATTAATTTAAGGGTAAAACGCTATAGATAACTTACGTTTTACTTATAAGATAAAATATAGGTTTAACTAAAACTTATTAGTAAATAGTAATCTTTTATCCGTAACTACGCCCTTTAAGGGCTTATATACTAACTTAACGTTATAATAAAATGCCCTTATTAGCTTAGGCGCGTTTATTATCTTAAAACACGGAATAAAGAGGTAGTACTTAGTATATCTGTCTACGATTATTAGTATTATATTAACTTCTTACCTTTTATATTATACTTTTAGTAAACCTATAATAAAGTCTATTAATAGTTCTTCTTATAATCGTATAAGGCATAGTAATAATTATATAGCGCTATAAGGGCGATGCTTTCTTAATATAGCGCCTTAATATACTAAGCATTCTTAAATATATTAATTAATATCCCTTGCTATATTCTCTTAGTAAAAATTCCTTAATAGTAATTTACCTATTCGTTAGCCTTTAAAGTATCTTACTAATAAGTCGTTATAGTAAAGTTATATTAACTCCTACCGTAAAGTAGTATTAAAAGGTACTACGATTCGTTCTTTTTATAATAATAATCTATTTAATCGCAATAACTAAGTATACCTCTCTTTTAAGAAGCCTTTAATCGCTTTTTATTAAGCAATTACTATATCTTCGCTTTAAGTGCGTTTTAGCAATTTTAGCAAAGTATTAAGAACTTTTATAGCATATACTAAGAGGCTATAAGCTATATTCTTTATAGTTTTTCTTAAAAGTAGCTATTTATTACTAGCTTTCTCTTTAGCTTATATAAGTAGCTACTTAAAGTCCGCTCTTAAGTTAGTAGTAGTTCGCTATATAAGAGCTTATATATTTTTCTTATATAAAGGCAACTCGCTATACTTATACTAGCTTAAGGTTAGGCTTTTTTTTACTTATAAAGACTTCTTATTATCCCTTTATAGATTATTAATAGTTATATAATTTATTAGTGCTAGCTTTAACTAAAGCTTTAGTAGTAACTTTATAAATAGGGGCTTCTCGCCCTTATATTTAAGTATTTTCGATAGTAAGTTAGCTAGGTTTAATTTCCTTATCTTATACTTAATCGTAAAGTCGAATAGCGCTAAGTATATATACTATTATACTTATCTTTAATTAAGGGAGGTTTAGTATATAAATATCTAAAGGTTAAAATAGTTAAATAAGACCTTTACTTATTATATAGCTCCTTTAACGTAGTATCGCTAGTATTTAAATAACTTTATAATAGTAAATAGTTCTTAATCCAGGACTCCGAAGTTTAACTTAGCCTTAGTAAACTTTCTTAACTAAAATATAATTAAGTAATAGCGACCCTTATCGTTAAGCTAGGATAAAATACTTACTATTATATATTATAATATATCGGTTTTAATTTAGGTATACCTCTTTAAGTTATAGTATTAAAGTAAGGGTATATTAGTAAATACGTCTTTTAACGACTAAAACGCTATAAATTTAGTCGCGTTTAAGTTTACTCTCCTTAGCTTTTTATTATTACTATTACCTTTTAATAGTGCGGTAAGAGGTGCTACTATATAAAAGTAGCGGTAAATAAAACAATAGTAGTAGTTATAAAACTTAAGGAAGACTTAAATATCTTAATAAGTATTAAATACTAGCTATTTAGCGATTGCTTTTACCTATCGAGGATTTATTAATATCCTATTAACTAATAAAATAAAACTAAGGAACTTAACTAATTGCTAATAGAATATATATTTAAATAGCTTTACGAATAGTTACGCCGCGTATAGCCTCTTTATAACTTATTAAAGGTATTTAATATATTCCTCTTTTATTTACGAGAAGATAAGGATATTACCGAGATATACTATATAAATAGTATCGATAAGGCCTTTTAACGCTTAATTAATATAGCTTGAAAAAGTAGCTAAAGCGTTAGTTAGGCTAAATAGTATAATAAGGTATTTAAAGTGTTTATAGTATAATTAAAAAGCTATCTTTTACTTATCGCTTTCTTTTATACGGATATACTAATATATATTTCGAATATTAATCTTAAAAAAGAATTTAGCTCCTTAATAGCGGTTAAGAATCTTTAAAATAAGAGGTAAAGGGTACTAAGTTTTCTACGTAATACGGTTTAGTTACTAGTAGTCTATATAAAGACGAAGGCTACTATCTTTCTTTAAGATAAAAAGAATTAGTGCGCCTACTAAGCTTTATAATTCCCGGATAATACTATATCTTATAAAGTTACTAATTTAGTCCTTTAATACTTATAATTCGTTGCGGGATAGAGGGTAGATTAGTTTAAAGGGTAGTTTTATACTAAAAGTTAAGTTAATTACGTAATTTATTTCTTTCTTAATTAGTAATAAGTTAGACTTATTTACCGAGAATATATCTTTAAATCGGTATAAAGTTAGTAGTATCTTAGTTTATTCTCTTTTCGGAATTCCTTTATCGTTATCTTTATTTACTAACGGAATTAGCTTAAAGTTAGCAGCGATTATATAGATATAAGCCTTGTTTTAGTAATCCCTTACGAATTTTCGTAAACTTTATAAAGTGCTGCTACCGATTTAGTGCTTAAACTATTATTGCTTTTTCTATAGAATAATCTAGATTTTCTTATTTATAATTACTATAGTTAACTATAAAATTAAAATATAGTTATTTAGCGTTAACCTATTAATACTAACGTAGTACTAAGTAATTATCTTTTCGGTACCTTTTATATTAGTAATTCTTACTAAAACCTCCTAAACCCTATAATTATTTACTTAACTATCGCTTAGTCTTAAGAGCTTAAAATACGATAGTAAGACTTATAATAAGCCTTATTAGCGTGCGAAATATACGTTTACTAAGTTTACTATACTATAAGTATTTAAGTATACCTTTATATTAATAGGGTTTCGCTTTAATAGTACTACGGAAGTCTATAATAGCTCCTCTTAAGGTATTAATATAGCTAAAGGAGAGGCCTTTACTCCGGCCTTTAAGCGTTTCCTTATAAAGCGGCTTTAATATATAAAGTATTCGCTAAGGTATTTATAGTTAAAGCTAAGGTATACTTATTTATATAGTAACCTAGCTTATTATATTTAAAATAGATAACCCCTTAGTTTTAAGATAAGCCTTAGCCTTAGCCTTACCTTTTTCTATAACCTTAGCCGTAGCTATATTAAGGGGTATTTTAACGTAAGTCTCCCTTTATTATCGTTAAGGTATTAGTAGTGCCTTAATAGCGAGAACCTCCTAACTACCGTTTACTACGGCCTCTCTTATAATAAGAATTTCCTTAGTTAAAGGATCTTAAACTTATTCTATACTATCTTAATTTAAAGCTTACGCTTAAACGGCGTTTCTTATTATCTATAGCGTCTTAATAGCGTTAAGCTACTTAAACTCGTTCTTCTTTACTATACTTATAAATAAGTATTAAGTAAAGGTTAAGTTACTCTTAAAGCTTTAGTTATAACTTAGCGAAAAACCCTTATAACCGTATTTACTTTAATAGCCGCTTAAAATGCCGTTCGATAGAGTTAAGATAAAAGCTAAACTTTAGTAAAGACTATATATCTTACTACTAAGCGTTCTTTAGCTACGTTACTAAGAGTATTTCTCTATTTACTATAATCTTAATAAGTATAAGTATATATTCCTTAAAATAAATCTAGCTTATGCTATATTGTTCTTAATTAATCGGCGGTTATTCCTTAAGGTATCGGCGCTATCTTACTTTATAGTTAGTATATATATAATTTACTATAAATAGGATTTTAACATTATCTTAGCGGAATCGTTAGGGTATAGCTTTAAATATATCCTTTAGGTTATAGAGTTAGTTAAGTCGTTTCCGAGAATTAGTTAGTTAAGCTAACTAAGTAATGTTTTTAAGCTTTACCTTACTACCTTAACTAGCTACCGAATTAAGGGAGTCCGACTAATAATGCTTTTTCGATTAGTTAAGGAGTAAGCCTCCTTTTTCTTATATTTCCTCTTTAAGCTATGCGATATACTCTTATAACTATTAAGTCTCCTTTAGTTCCTCGATATAGCTTTAAAAGGCCTTTTCTTTTTCTTAAAGTAGCGGGGACTAAGTACTTACTAGTAAGAATATTCTTAACGGCACTTTTATTATCTTAAGTATAGAGGGTATTTAATCGGATTCGTTATCTAAATAAATCTTTTATACTCGTAAGCCTTAATTAAGGTTACGTTAGCTTCGCCGCGCCGGTTTAGCACCGCTTTACGATCCTTTTATTAATACTATCTTTACTAAGTAATTTAAAAAAGAAGCTTTAGAAATTATAAGGAGATAATCTCGCGATACTATTAATTAAGTAGTAAAGATAGTAGATAGTACGATAAGTTATAGTATTGCTTAGCTGCTTACTTTATTATAAGGCTAAAGCTTATAAAAGGGAGAGTCTCTTAGCTTTAGTCGCGGGGGCTTGTTAATTACTTATTAAGTTAAGACCGAAAGCGGGGCTTCTTACTTAGCGTATTCCCCGCACTTAGTTAGCTTATACTATTAGTACTATTCTTATAATAGCGGTTTAATAGTAGTAAATACTATATATAAAGGTATTAAGTAAGGGCTTATAGTTATAAAAATCCTTTATAATGTAAAAATCCTTCTTTTTAGTTAGTAGCTTTATTAGTAGTTTTATTAGTAGCTTTATTATTAGTACCTTTATTAGCGGTATTAATATGTAAGGCTATTATAATAAAGCGAAAAAAGTAATAAAGCTTTTATATAGAGGGTTTATATAGCTTAATGCTTAAAAAAGCTTATTATAGGCTACGATCGTATATAAAGAAAACTTAGGTTATAAGTATAATACTATTAATATCTCGCTTTTTTAAACTTAATTATTTTATAATAGCCGCTCCGTTCCTATAAAGAAAGTTTTAAATAAAGTTATATACCTTATTATAGGTTATAAAGTCTTAAAAGGGCGGTAAGGGCGGGATTAATTAAACATTATAAGTAATAAAGGTATTATCGCCTTAAAGCGTAAAAGTATCGTTACTATAAGACGTAGGGGTATTATCGCTATAAAGCGTAAGGGTATAAAAATAGTACTAATAGTATAAGCTAACTAAGTGCGGCGAATACGCTAAGTAAAAACCCCCGCTTTTAGTCCTAACTTAATAAGTAGTTAATAGGCCCTTACGATTAAAGCTAAGAGACTTTCCCTTTTATAAGCTTTAGTCTTATAATAAAGTAAGCAGCTAAGTAATACTATAACTTATTATACTATTTACTATCTTTACTACTTAATTAGTAGTATCGCGAGACTATCTCTTAATAATTTTTAAAGCTTCCTTTTTAAATTACTTAGTAAAGATAGTATTAGCGAAGGGATTGCGAAGCGGTGCTAAACCGGCGCGGCGAAGCTAATATAACCTTAATTAAGGCTTATAAGTATAAGAGATTTATTTAAATAATAAATCTGATTAAATACCCTCTATACTTAAGATAATAAAAGTGCTATTAAAAATATCCTTATTAGTAGGTGCTTAGTCCCCGCTACTTTAAGAAAAATAAAAGGCTTTTTAAAGCTATATTAAGGAACTAAAAGAGACTTAACGGTTATAAGAGCATATTATATAGCTTAAAAAAGAAATATAAGAAAAAGGAGGCTTATTCCTTAATTAATCGAAAAGGCATTATTAGTCGGACTCCTTTAATTCGGCAGCTAGTTAAGGTAATAAAGTAAAGCTTAAAAATAATACTTAGTTAGCTTAACTAACTAATTCTTAAAAACGACTTAACTAGCTTTATAACTTAAAGGATACGTTTAAAGCTATACCTTAATAATTCTACTAAGATAATATTAAAATCCTATTTATAATAGATTATATATATACCGATTATAAGATAAGATAGCGCTAATACCTTAAGGAATAACCGCTAATTAATTAAGAATAATATAGTATAAGCTAGATCTATTTTAAGGAATAGATACTTATGCTTATTAAGGATATAGTAAATAGAGAAATACTCTTAGTAACGTAGCTAAAAAACACCTAATAGCGAGATATAAAGTCTTTATTAAAGTTTAGCCTTTACCTTAACTTTATTAAACGGCATTTTAAGCGGCTATTAAAATAAATATGGTTATTAAGGTTCTTTGCTAAGTTATAACTAAAGCTTTAAGAGTAACTTAACCTTTACTTAATACTTATTTATAAGTATAGTAAGGAAGAACTAATCTAAGTAGCTTAATGCTATTAAAACGCTATAGATATTAAGAAACGCCGTTTAAGCGTAAGCTTTAGATTAAGATAGCGCGGAATAAGTTTAAGATCCTTTAACTAAGGAAATTCTTACTATAAGAGAGGCTATAGTAGACGGTAGTTAGGAGGTTTTTATTACTAAGGCACGACTAATACCTTAATAATAATAAGGGGAGACTTACGTTTAAATACCCTTTAACGTAGCCGCGGCTAAAGTTATAAAAAAGGGCAAGGCTAAGGCTAAGGCTTATCTTAAAACTAAGAGGTTATCTATTTTAAATAAAATAAGCTAGGTTACTAAATAAATAAGTATACCTTAGCTTTAACTATAAATACCTTAGCGAATACCTTATATATTAAAGCCGCTTTATAAGGAAACGCTTAAAAGCTAGAGTAAACGCCTCTCCTCCGGCTATATTAATACCTTAAAGGGAGCTATTATAAACTCCTATAGTGCTATTAAGGCGAAACCTTATTAATATAAAGGTATACCTAGATACTTATAGTATAGTAGACTTAGTAAACGTATATTTCGCACGTTAATAAGGCTTACTATAAGTCTTATTATTATATCCTAAGCTCTTAAAACTAAGCGATAGTTAGGCAAATAACTATAAAGTCTAAGAGGTTTTAATAAGAATTATAGATATAAAAGGTACTAAAAAGATAATTACTTAATACTATATTAGTATTAATAAGATAACGCTAAATAACTATATTTTAATTTTATAGTTAACTATAGTAATTATATATAAGAAAATCTATATTATTCTATAGAAAAGGTAATAGTAGTTTAAGCACTAAATTAGTAACGGCACTTTATAGAGTCTAAAAAAATTCGTAAGGGATTGCCGGAATAAGGCCTATATTAATAAAATCGCTACTAACCTTAAACTAATTCTATTGCTAGATAAGGATAACGATAAAGGGATTTTAAAGAGAGAATAAACTAAGATACTACTAACTTTATATTAATTTAAAGATATATTCTTAGTAAATAAGTCTAACTTATTACCGATTAAGAAAGGAATAGATTATATAATTAACTTAACATTTAGCATAAAACTACCCTTTAGACTAATCTACCCTCTATCCCGCAACGAATTATAAGTATTAAGGGACTAGATTAATAACTTTATAAGATATAGTATTATCCGAGAATTATAAAGCTTAGTAGGCGTACTAATTCTTTTTATCTTAAAGAAAGATAGCAGCCTTTATCTTTATATAGACTATTAAGAACTTAACTACGTTATATAGAAGAATCGGTACCCTTTACCTTTTATTTTAAAGATCCTTAACCGCTACTAAGGAGCTAAATTCTTTTTTAAGATTAATATTTGAAACGCATATTAGCGTATTTATATAAAAAAAGGCAATAAGTAAAAGATAGCCTTTTAATTACGCTATAAATACTTCGAATACCTTATTATGCTACTTAGCTTAACTAACGCTTTAGCTACTTTTTAAAGCTATATTAATTAAGCGTTAAAAGGCCTTATTAATACTATTTATATAATATATCTTAATAATATCCTTATCTTCTTATAAATAAAAAAGGAATATACTAAATACCTTTAATAAGTTATAAAGAGGCTATACATAGTATAACTATTCGTAAAGCTATTTAAATATATATTCTATTAGTAATTAATTAAGTTCCTTAGTTTTATTTTATTAGTTAATAAAATATTAGTAGATCTTTAATAAGTAAAATTAATCGCTAAATAGCTAGCACTTAATACTTATCGAGATATTTAAGTCTTCTTTAAGTTTTAGAATTACTATTATTATTTTATCTACCGCTACTTTTATATAGTAGTACCTCTTACTATATTACTAAAAGGTAGTAGTAATAGTAAGAAGCTAAGGAGAGTAAACTTAAACGCGACCGGATTTATAACGTTTTAGTCTTTAAAGGACGTATTTACTAATATACCCTTACTTTAATACTACGACCTAAAGAGGTATACTTAAATTAAAACCGATATATTATAATATATAATAGCGGGCATTTTATTTTAGCTTAACGATAAAGGTCGCTATTACTTAATTATATTTTAATAAAGAAAGTTTACTAAGGCTAAGTTAAACTATAAAGTCTTAGATTAAGAACTATTTACTATTATAAAGTTATTTAAATACTAGCAATACTATATTTAAAGAGCTACGTAATAAGTAAAAGTCTTATTTAACTATTTTAACCTTTAAACGTTTATATGCTAAACCTCTTTTAATTAAAAATAAGCACGATAGTATATATACTTAGCGCTATTTAACTTTACGATTAAGTATAGGATAAGGAAATTAAACCTAGCTAATATACTATTAAGAATGCTTAAATATAAAGGCGAGAAGCCCTTATTTATAAAGTTACTACTAAAGCTTTAGTTAAAGCTAATACCGATAAATTATATAACTGCTAATAATCTATAGAGAGATAACGAGAAGTTTTTATAAGTAAAAAAAAGCCTAACCTTAAGCTAGTATAAGTATAGCGAGTTGCCTTTATATAAGGAAAATATATAAGCTTTTATATAGCGAACTACTACTAACTTAAAAGCGGACTTTAAGTAGCTAGCTATATAAGCTAAAAAGAGAGCTAGTTATAAATAGCTACTCTTAAGAAAGACTATAAGAGATATAGCTTATAGCCTTTTAATATACGCTATAGAAGTTCTTAATACTTTATTAAAATTACTAAAACGCACTTAGTGCGAAGATATAGTAATTACTTAACGAAAAGCGACTAAAGACTTCTTAAAAAAAAAGTATCCTTAGTTATTACGACTAGATAAATTATTACTATAAAAAGGATAAATCGTAGTACCTTTTAATACTACCTTATAGTAGGAGTTAATATAACTTTACTATAACGACTTATTAGTAAGATACTTTAAAGGCCGATAAATAGGTAAATTACTATTAAGGAATTTCTATAAAGAGAATATAGTAAAGGATATTAATAAATATATTTAAGAATGCTTAGTATATTAAAGCGCTATATTAAGGAGGCATCGCCTTTACGGCGCTATATAATTATTGCGTTACTTTATCTAACTATAAAAGGAACTATTAAAAAACTTTACTATAAGTTTGCTAAAAGTATAATATAAAGGGCGAGAAGTTAACGTAATATTAGTAATTATAAACTAATATACTAAGTACTACCTCTTTATTCCGTATTTTAAGATAATAAATACGCTGAAGCTAGTAAAGGCATTTTATTATAACGTTAAGTTAGTATATAAGCTTTTAAAGGGCGTAGTTCTAGATAAAGGATTATAATTTACTAGTAAGTTTTAATTAAACCTATATTTTATCTTATAAGTAAAACGTTAGTTATTAATAGCGTTTTATCTTTAAATTAATAAGCAAACGGAGCGTATAAATTAAGTAGTATACTATTACTTAAGATACTTTATAAATTTAAAATAAATAAACTAAGCGTCTTTTCTTTAAGTAGTATAATTTATATATAATAACGTAACTAATACTATTACTAAGCTATCCTTTAATAAGGCCCTTTTTAACTACTAGCTAAACTTTTATATTAATATTAAGGACGATATTATAAAGGGGGAGGTGCTTAATATAAAAGTAAGAATTAATAAGCTAAAAGCCTTACGATAATAACTTAAGGAATACTAATAAAAAGCTACTAAAGCGTAAGCGAAGTACTATAACTTTAAGCACTAACTACTTTTACTTAAAGTTAGTAACCTTATTATGCTTTTTATAAAGAATTTACGCCTTAAGAATAAGAAAAGGAAGCTATCTCCTAAGTATATTAAGCCTTTTTTAGTACTATAAGCTATTAAGAAGTAAGCTTATCGTTTAGCTCTCCTAAATAAGTACTTATATATATATAATATATTCTATATTAACTTATTTAAACCTTAAAAAGAAAGGCTTAGCGACTAAAAAGGCGCTAAACCGTTAATAATACTTAACCTTTAAGATAAAAAAGGCGAATAAGAAGTTTAAGAAGTATTAAATAAAAAACGCATTAAAGGTAATACCTTCTTTTTAGTTAAGTAAAAAGGATAGCTAGTAAAGTATAATTAGTAAGTTAACGCTAAGGATATAGCGAATAACTAAGCACTTATTAGTAAATACTTTACTAACCTTATTAAAAAAAAAGAAATATAAAACTAAGTAAAGGCTAAGACGCTAAGGGTATAAGGATAACCTACTTATTAAGTTATAATTCCTTACTAACTAAATATCGATTTACTACCGATTAACTATATCTTTAGTTAAGGTAACTATTTATAAATTAGTAAAATATAAAACGGGAAAGAAAAGTAAGCGAGAGTAAATAACTAAAAGAAAATATAAAGCTAAGCTAAGTCCTCCTTAAAATAATAATGATAAAAGAAAGAAACTATAAGCTAAGCTATTATTACTTTACGTTATTAATAAAGGAAATATAAAAGAAAGATAAAAAAAAATAAACCTAAACCGTTCTTTACTTATATTAACGCTTTACTAGCATTATAGGAACTTACTAAATAGTCCTTTTATCTATATTAGTTAAGGAGGGAAACGTTAGTATTCCCCTCTTTTTTATTAGCTATATCTTAATTAGTAAAATACTTACCTCCGCCTTTATAATAAGTAAGGCATATCGCTAAGACGTATAGCTTATATCGCTTATAAGTAGCCGGAGTTTTAACTATACTTCTTAAGTATAGTACTCTAAACTAGCTATATTAATACTAAAAGGCGGCGCTAAGGGTAACTAAGTAAGTAGCTTACGCTACTAATTAATAAGCGTGCGATAGTCGCTACGCTAAAACTAAGAGATCGTTAGCTAATTATTAGTATATCGATCGTATATTAATTATTATTATATCCTTCTTAATACTTATAATGCCGTTCTTCTTCCAATAAGTTATATCGGTAATATTAAACGCTTTATAAAGATACTAAGCTATTATAGCGAGTAAGCGGCAAGCCTCCTCGCTAAATATAAAGGTATTATTATCGCTATTATCGTCTTTAAAGTTAATATTAATAATATTAAGCATATTAAGCTCTTAAATATAATTAAGCACGGCGACTATATCGGTATAGTCGCCCGCTATAAGTATAGCTACTTATATAACGATTAGCTAATAAATAGCGATAATAAGTTTAATTAATAGTTATCGTTAATTAATAATATACTTAATTATAAGTAGCCGCACGTTAATAGTATTACTTATATATTAATAAAGTAACGCTAAAGAAAATGGATTTAATCTTTATAACTTTAATAAGCTTTAGCTTAAATACCTTATAAGCTATAATAGCGGTATAAAAATAATATATATACTAAAGTTTAGTAGGTATTATACTGCTAATATAAATAGCGCGGGCTTTAGCCTTAAACTATCTATATTTCGCCTATAAAATAATAAGGACGTTAGCCTTACTATTACTTATATTAATTTAAGAATTATTCTTATTATCGCTATCGCTACTACTTATTATATTAAGCTACTCTCCTTTAAGGGGAAGTATAATAAGCGGAGCGTCGCGGCTAAGTATTATTAATATCTTAAGGCTTAATTAGTCCTTCTACTACTATTACTTTTAAGGAATAGTATTATTATTAATACTATTAATATCGGGGATAAAGGACTTACTTTATGCTTATTAATTATTAATAAGCCTATTAATAGCCTTATCCTTAAGGATAAGCGTAAGGTTAAGTATAAGTACCTTTTTTAAAGGTGCTCCCTTATTATAAGGTAATAGCGAGCTAAGCGTCTCCTTAGCTTAACCTCTTTTAGTACTAATACCGGCCTTTCCGGCTAAAGGAGAGTTAAGGACTTAAGGAGAACTTTAGTCGCGACTATAATGCTTTAAAGGCAAACCCCTTAAGAGTTAATGCTATATCTAATATAGGAAATCGGCGCCCTTATTAGTTAAGCGCGGCTTTAAAGTATAAAGTATATTAGCAATAATAAAGAGGTATAGAATATATATTAAATAAGGAGCTAAAAGATATAAAGAACTTAATAGTAAATAATTATAGAAAAGTTAAAGAGGGGAAGAAAAATAAAAGGTATAGGAATAAGCATAATAAACTTTTAATTAGTATATTACTACTAATATATAAGCGCGATACTTATAATTACTTAAGGGCAATTAACGTTACTATAACCTTATATATAACCCTATATATTTAACGCTATATTTAATTATATACGACTACTAAGTATATATACTACTATATCTTAATTACGCGTACTTATATAATAATACTAATTAAGGATATAACTATAACCTTATATTACTAAATTCTTTATAATAGTATATTAATATACTTTTAACTAAATAGCTAAGGGCGTTTATTATAAAAGGGGGATAATTATAAGAATAGTACTAATAGTATAAGCTAACTAAGTGCTAGGAATACGCTAAGTAAGAAGCCTTACTTTTAGTCCTAACTTAATAAGTAGTTTATAAGCCCCCGCGACTAAAGCTAAGAGACTCTCTTTTCTATAAGCTTTAGTCTTATAATAAAGTAAGTAGCTAAGTAATACTATAACTTATTATACTATTTACTATCTTTACTACTTAATTAGTAGTACCGCGAGACTGTCTCTTAATAAAAGGCATTGTTGCCTTAAGGCGTATAAGCATCGTCGCTTTAAAGCATAAAGGTTTTAAGGAAAGAGAAAAAAGGGTTTATTATAGCGCTAAGAATAGCTTCGAACTTTATATATATAGTTTATATATATAAGTTACGTTATATTATATATAGGCTATGTATATAAGCTATTATACGCGGGCATTTAAAGGGTATAGGTTCTTAATAAAGGCGGGCACTATAAGTAAGTAAGGGGGGCTAGCGTTAGTACGTATTTTAAAAATAAGGCGTATATATTAATAGCAATATACGTATATAAAAATAGTAATACTTATGTAGTAAAAATTAATATATTAAAAAAGGTATATAAAAAGCTATATATAAAATTCCTCCGCTATATAGCGGATAACCTTTTACTTAATAAAGTAGTTAATAACTACTAGCTTATATTAGTAATTAAGGAGAATAAGAAGCCGGAGTATATTATAAAGAAGCTTAAATAAGCCTAGTAAAAATAAATTAAAAAAGGAAAATAACGCTAAGTCCTTATAAACTAGTATAAGTATTTTAACTTAACTTAGTAGCTAATTAATAACTTTTAAGAAATAATATCTTTAAAAGAGTTTGCGGAAAAGCATAATAACGCTATAAAGAATAATAAGGGTAAGATAAAAAGATAATAATAACTTAAGCTAGAAAGTAAAAAGGAATGTAAAGGAGTTAATAAAAAAGAATAAGAAATCTTTTTTTTAAGTTATACTTAGCGGATATTAAAACAATTTTAAATAATAAGTATAAAAGAAATATACTATAAATACATACTAAGTAAAAATAATAATAAGATAAAAATAAAATGTAATAAGATATAATAAAATATAGTATAAATATAAATCAGACTTATAAAGAACTATAACTTAATTTTAAAAAACTACTTACCGCCGGCTAATCTTAATAAATTAACTTTAGATATTAAAGTATATTTAAGCTTAGCGCGATATAATAATAGTACGTGCTAACTTAATATACTATAATAATAATAAGTCTTAATTTATTAGTTAGTACTTATAAAAGATAAAGAAATATATATATAAGTTAATATAATAGTTATTAAACGTCCTTTACGATATATAGTTTTCAAGCATGTTTATAGCGGCGATTATATTACTAGTATATTAATATCGATCGCGTCAGCGTTTTATTATATAAGGTTTTAAGAGTAAGATATATAAGTAAATAAAATAATCTTATATAAGTATAAGTAAAATAGTTATTATATTAAGGCAAAGCTTAATTTAAATATACTTTATACTAAGTATTTATATTAAGAGATATAATACGTTTAATATATAAAAAGTAACAAGGGCGCTATATAGTAATACTAAGTATTATACTTTACTTATTAAGTAATAATAATAAGCGCGAAGATTAACGCGAGGGCGGCAGTATATAGTTACTAAGTATATGAAAAAGTATATTATAAAAAGACGCTTATAAGTAAGTAAGAGACTAAGCGTAAAAGGCCGGAGTATATATATAAAAGCGCGGCGTAGCGAAAATAATATAAAAGTAAGCGCGCGTATAAGAAAATTAATAATTAAAAAGAAAAAAAAATAAAAATAAATAAAAACGTATTTATACTTAAAGAGTAAAAGTAGCGAGGAGGTAAAATATACTTAAAGTACTAACTAAAGCGGTAAGTGGAGGGGGGTATATTATAGTACTTAAGCGTTATTAAAAATAATATAATAATAAGAAAAAGTAAGCGTATAACGCCTTTAACGCCGTATTTTAATATTGTTTTATAAGATATATTAACGTATAATTATAAGTTTAGCGTAAGTATAAAAAAAAAAATTATACTACTTAATAAGAAGTATAAAGTTAAAAGCTTAGTATTTATATTTTATATACTGTGATATAATACCTTAAAAGAGGGATAGTATTATAAGCTATATTATAAAAAGAGCTATAATTATACTATAGTAAATACCTTAAGGTTAAGGTAATATTTAGCTAAAGTCGGATAAGACTTTGTTTAAACTTAGCTTAAACTTAACTTAAGTATAGGCCGTTTAAGCGATACTTATAAGCAAGGGGCTATATAGCTTAAATAGAGTTTTTCTCCTTTTTTCTTTAGCTTTAAATAAAGATTTATTTAGCTATATACTACTAAACTAAGTATATACTAGCCTTTAATATTTCCTAAATAGAATAATCACTATAGGTATTTTTATATTTAAAAGAACTACCTTTTATAAAATATTTACAAACATTCTAATTAAATCGTTTACTTTAATTTTTAAATTTATAACTTAAAATACTTTATTTACTATTAAAAATATATTATTAAAATAATAAACTTCGTTATATAGTTGAATTAAAACGGGTTTATATAAAAGCTTACTTATAAATATAATATAAGCGTTTTTTTTATTTAAACTAAGTTATTAAGCTAGTAAAAAAAAGGCTTTTATAACTACTTAAGTATAGTTATAATCCTAAGTCTTTAGACATAGATTTTTAAACTTTAATTTAAATTCTATTAGTAGAACTTTATAGAAGGAGGGCTAAGAATACTACTACACAGCTTTAATTTTAATTTAATACTAAGTTATAAGCCTTATTATCTTAAGGTTAAGCTTATTCTTTATTTAATAACTTTTTATTAAGTTTTAAAAATAAAAGCCTGAGTTACTAAGTTTTTATAAGCCTTAAAAAGTTCCTCCTTAAGGATTAGCGTATATATAAACAGATTAAACCTATAAAGAGGGTTTTTACGGCGTTTAAGCAGGCTATAATATCCTTATATACCTTTACTAAAATAAACTTAAGTACTATAAATTCTTTATATTAAAACCGAAGAGCTTTAAATAAACATTTGTATTATAAGACTAGCTTAAAAGAATAAGATTTTTATAAGCTAATAATTTACGTTTTTTAATTAGCGGCTTAGACGTTTTCTTATACCTTATTTATTTTTAGATCTTAAAGACTATTAAGGTTATTAAAAGGTATTTACCTTTAAGAGGACTTTCTATTTTCTTAAATTCAGTTTTTAGATTTAACGCTACTTAATACTTACTTAATCATATTATACTTATTAAAGCGACGCTTATTACTAAGCTTAGTAAGGCCTTTAGCTATAATAGTAAGAATAAATATATAAAAATACTTTTATTTTAATTTACTTTAAAGACTAGTAGTTAGTAGATATTTAAATAGTTTTTAGTTTAAGCTTCTTAATAATAGCAACTTTAAAGTAAGCCGTTTTTAATAAAAAGAGCTTTTAAATTCCCGGAGATTTTAATAAAGTTAATTTAAGACGCTAGTATTTTAAGACGCTTTAAAAGGAGTTAATCTTAAGGCTGGTTTTTTAAAGCCTCCTTACTTTTTTATTTAAGACTAAAGTATATATAGCGCTACTATAAGCTTTCTACTTCTTTTTGCTAAATAAAAAGAACTTTTAGTAATTTTAATAACCTTAAAAGCTAATTTAAATATAAGTAGCTTAAAACTTATAAGACCTTTTCTATTTTCTTTTACCTTTTTTATATTAAGAGACTACTTAGGCTATTCTATAACTATATAATAAAAGGCAATATTTAATTTAAAACTATAATTTAAAATAGTTTATATTAATATAAATCCTATTTCTCCTTAAAAAAGAAGGTTTTATAAGCTACTTATTTAGTATGTATACTTTATTTAAAGAAGAGGTTTATAGCTAATTCCTTAAGTATAGTAAAAAGGACTTATATATTGCTTTATAAATTAATTAAAGAAAAAGAACTATTATACTAATTATCTTTTTACTAAAACGAGTTATAATAAGATTAGTAACTTCTTAAGAGCCGGTATAAAAATAACTTAAGGTATATAAGCCTTCTTATTATATTAAATTATAGTTTTAAAGTAAGTTTAAAGTTATTTATCTTTATATCGTTTATTTTTAGTTTAATACTTAAGCTTAATAAACTATTATATCTATTCCTTAATATAGTAGTAAGTACGATATAATTAATAGTAGTATTAAATTCTAATAATAATAAGAAGGTCGCTTTCTTTATTAAGAACTATTTTATAAACTTAATTTTCTTTTATGCATTTTTAAGTTTAATACTAAAAGAGCTTCTTAATTACCTTACTAGTTTTTAAATTTTTATACTTAAGCAATTTAACCTTACTATTTGCTAAATCTATAGTAATAATAATAAGGCCTTATAAAAGAAATACTAAGAATTTAATACTTAATAAGGCATTATTAACGAACTTTTAACCCTTTATATACTAGCTTAAAACTGATTTCTAGAGCGTGCTAAGATAGGAATTTTTTAAAGGCCCGTATAATACGAATTTCTTTAAATTTATATATTACCCTTTAAGTAAAAATCTAGAAATTAGCTAGTTTCCTTTATAATAAAATATCTTAAAGATTTAATAAAAACCCTTAAACCTCCTTTACTAAAAGACTATAAACCTAGCTTCTTAACAAGAGTAAGGGAATTCTATTTATTTCTTTAAACCTTTTTACTATTTATATATATAGTTATAAATCTTACCTATAAAGGATAAAGGCTTTAAAAAATACTATAAAAAGAGACCTTAAGGTTAAAAGATATATTAAGGTTAGCTACTTAGTTAAGTTTAACTTTACTAATTTCTACTAAATTCTTATTCTTTCTCGATAAAAGGTTTAAAAGAAATAAAACGTTACTTTTAATAAATAGTTTTTCTTTATAAACATAGTACTTATAAAAGACTATATATTTATAAAGAAATATGTTGTTTAACTATATATTATAGATTTTAATAATACTATATATAACGATTTTTAAAGTACTAATTTAAAAAAGTTAGACGTAAGGAAAAAAATAAAGTTCGTTCTTCTTATTAATATATAGCTTTAAACCTGCAATTTCCCGCTAAAACTTAATTCTATTATTACGCAAAAGTATCTATTAAAGAGCTTAAATAAGGCACTTTTTAATAATAATCTTTTTAATAAAAGTGTAATAAGTAAAATACTTTAAAACAAGCTTTTAAGTCGCCCGCTATAAAGCATAAATTTTACTTATATTATTATTAATATTCCCACAGCGGAAAATATACTAAACGTATAAGATATAAAGAATCCTTATAAGCTTACCTTAAACTGTTTTAAACTTCTTAATTTATAGGGAATTATATTGCTTTTATAGCCTTTTTACTACTACTTTTTCTAAAGCTTTTACAAGCTCTATTTTACGCTTTTTCTACGGTTTTTAAAAGAAGATAATATATTAAAAAGACTTACTTATACTGTCCTGTTTTTAGTTAAACTTACTAATATATTCTTCTAGCAAAGAACTTAAAAAAGCTAAACGAATAAAATAGAAATATTTATATAAAAAGAAGGCTTTCCTTTTTTTATTATACGCTTAGAGAATTAAAAACTAGATAACTTTAACCTTGAGCTTAGATTATTACTTAAAAATTTAATTAGTAAAAATACTTATAAGATTTTAAGCCCGCTTTAAGATCCGCAGAGACTTATAGCCTTATAATACTTAAGAAACTTATATAGCTACTTTAGTAGCAAGGAATTTTTATATTCTTATAGCTTTAATAATAATCTTCGATCTAAAAACGTTTTTATTTACGCTATTAATATGTTTATTAAAATAAACCTTAATAAAGAGATTTATATTTATTTCCCGGATAAATTAAAAATACCTAAATATATATTACGGCTAGTAAAATATTTTTATAGACTTTAATAGTAACTTCTTTTATAGAGAAAAAAGGTTTTTTTTTATTTTTATTTTTTAATAACTTGAATAGTACCTCGAGCAACCTTATATCCTTAAAGTAAATCTTATAGTTAATTGAATTTTATTTATAATATACATATTATATTTTAAAAATTAAATAAATAAAAAGCTAAAGATCTTATATTTTGTCTTAAAAAGATCTATATCTTTACGAATAACAGCACCCTTACTTTCTTCCTCGGATTATGTATTATTAAAGACTAGTATCTTTAAAAGCTATATATAAGCTAGTTTACCTATTTTTTTAAAATACATAATATTTATAAGCGTAACCCTTTTAATTTAAAAAAGTCTCTTTTTCTTATTTTAAAGACTTTAAAAAAGGATTTAGCTACTACGTCTCAAGGCAAGGTTAATTACTATTTGCCTCTTATAAAGTTTATTAATTATTTAGCTATTTTTACGAAACTAGATATCTTTAAACCCTTAAACACCTTTGTAAAATTTATCTAAATTCCCTTATAGTAATATATATAGCTAGCAAAGTCTTATATTTCTTACCCTTATTCTTTATACTATTTTAAACATTTGAATTTTCCGATACTAAAGACTTAGAATTACTTATTTATACGGATATAGCTTTTATAAACAACGTAAAAACTAGAAAATCTAGTTAAGAATATATTATAAGCCTTTTTAATAAACTTATTGCTTAGTTTGCTAAAAAGCAAAATATTTTTACTACCTTCTTTATAGAAGTAAAGCTTTTAGCTTTTTTAAATACAGCTAAAAAATCTTTCTAAATTTTATACTTTTTTTTAAAATATTTCCTTCGAACTAAATATTTAAATCTCTATAACTTTCTTTAATAATATATAGACTATACGCTTAATTACCTTGGAAATCCTAAAGATTTAAACGGCCTTTAAGTATATAAAATTCTTTTAACTACTATACTATATAAATATTGCTTCGGAATATATTTCCTATTAATTTTATTCTTTTAGATTAATAACTTTTAAATAGTCTTACGAAATTACTACTAAAATAACGCCTCCTTAAATTTATTTGCAGGTTTTACTTATAAATATTATAAACCTATATTTATCTATTATAGACTTTAATACTAAATAGCTATTAAAAGCTAGTTAGGCTTTCTCTTTTTTTAAAGCTTAACTTAAGCGAGTATATTATATTTTTTCCTTAATATAGTCGTAAAGACGCTGCAATTAAAAGTAGTCGTAGTAATAGTAGTAAGAATAGTAGTAGTAGTAGTAGTAGTAGTAGTAGTAGTAGTAGTAGTAGTAGTAATTTTAGTAGTAATAAAAGCCTTCTTAAGGCTTCTTTTAATTTTAGCCTTCTTAAGACTTCCCCTGATTTATTTTAGCTCTATATAAGCTTAAAGGCTTTTTATATTATAATTTAGTATTTAGACTTTATATAGACTTTATATAGACCTCTTTTTTAATAAGGCCTATTTATTATTTATTGTTATTTATAAAGCTAATTATTATTTCCCTGCTTATTTAAAATCCTTCCGAACTATCTATAGGCTATTATGTAGCTACTTAAAGAATAACTAAAAGCTTTTCTACCTAGTTACTTATTCCTGCCTTTTTATCTATAAGCTAATATTTCCGTAAATTGTTTTCTTACTAAATGCTTTTTATAAACCTTTTTTACGTGTTAGATAAACCCCGCGTATTAAGACGCTATAAAGGTAGCTATAAAAGACTTAAATAAAGGACTTAAGTAGAAATTTTCTAGTTAAAAAACTTAATAATAAGTAGCTTAAAAAGGCGATATTAAGACTAAAAAGTTAAAAAGTTAAAATAAAGATATTAAAGTAAACTTTTAAAAGTAGTTTAAGGATAATAGGCTAAGAATTAAGGATTACTTTAATACTATAGAAGTATTTTCAATGCTAAATTTAGGGAATAATAAATAAAAACGTTTTTTGCTATAAGAACTTAAAAACTAAGAATAATCTTAAGTTTATATAAAAGACTATTTTTATTTGTTATTTACATATTTTAATAAAAAAGCTACGCTTAAGTTTATTTAAGGTATAAAACATTGTTGCTTTTTAAAGTTGCTAAAAAAAGTTTTAACAAAGCAAGGTAAATTACCTCTTAATAAAAATAATTTTAAACGTAAGCATATGCTAAGTTAAATATAAAGAGCCGTAAAGGAAAAGAACTATCTAATTAACAAGAAATAAGTAAGATTTTATATAGTGTAATTCAATAAGAAATTTCTTTTTTATATCTCTTAAACGATTTTAGCTATAGTTGTTAGCATTAATAATATACCTTTTTTAGTCCTTATTATTTAATCACTAACAAAACCGGCTATACTTTCTTCGTTAACTATTACTAGTTTTCCTTATTCTTTATCTTTTAATTAAATACTATTTATTAGGATTTAGTAGCTTAGACTTTTTATATTCTTAATAAAGATAGAAAATACATTAAATAAAAAGAATAGCTACTTAATATACTGTTATAATACAGTTTCTTTATAGTTTTATCTTCTTTTTAATAGTCTTAATAACTATAGCTTCTTTTTTATACTTAATGTCATTCTCTTTATTACTTATACTTAAAACTTTATACTTATTATACTTAGTTTAAAGTAGATATATCTTTTTTATAAAAGTATATAACTAATCTACCTTTTAAAGATATTTTAGTTTAATTTATAGTAACTTTAAGCGGTATACTAAGCTAAGCCTTAGCTATAATACTACTACTATTAAATGCTAGTATAGCAATTTCTATTATACTAACACTTATTTTTCTTATTAAAAATATTCTTAACCGCTTACTTAACTTTCTAAAAATATGTTTATATTTAGTTAATTACTATAAGAAAGTGATTTCACTCCCTTTATAAATTAGCTATTTTCATCCTTACCTAATTAGATAAGCATAAGGGGGGTGTATAAATTGTATAAAAACCCGCATTAAATAGCCTAGCTTCGGATCGTTTTCTCCTAAGTTCTTACGTCCTTTTACGATGTCTATAACGTTATGTACGGAACTAAGAAGGTTAGGGTGGCTAGATAAAACAAGGA
The DNA here is from genome assembly GCA_027405785.1 of Ophiocordyceps robertsii. Classification (NCBI taxonomy): domain Eukaryota; kingdom Fungi; phylum Ascomycota; class Sordariomycetes; order Hypocreales; family Ophiocordycipitaceae; genus Ophiocordyceps; species Ophiocordyceps robertsii. Next base: position 123,336 of record JAPEBW010000014.1, on the reverse strand, counting down.
TCCGCTTAGACCTAAACTAACCTTAACTAACTTTAAATACGAATTGCCGTATAAAGAAGGGACGTATAGCTATAGGGTAAAATGCTTTAAAATCAACATTCCTTAGGATTAAAGACCGCCCGAAGGTCGGTCCGGATATGTCACTCCGTTCCCTTACATTTGTCTATAAAAGGCGAATCTCCCGCTACTAGATAGCTAGAGATTCTACAAGCACTTACGCACTTAATTCTTTATTAATTAATTCTAGCTAAATCCTACCTTATATAACGTCGACTCCTTTATCACGTGCTTTTACGCGATCTCCTTATTTCCCTACAATTTCGCTGCTGCTCTAACCTTTAACAATTACTAAGACAACTAAAAGAAATATCTTAGCTTTAAGGTAGCCTTTTATTTTATATAAAGAATATTAATTAATTAAACTTAACTAACTTAATAAAGAAATTAAAAAACGCTATTAAAAGAACTAATAAAACTACTATATATTAAATTATTATTAGATTTATTTGCGGTTTTTAATATATAGTTATCTATAAACTTAATTATATAAATAAATTAACTATTTATTATATCTATGCTTAGATATAGTAGTAAAAACCCTATAACTAGTAGTAGTATTAGTAGTAGTAGTAGTAGTAGTAGTAGTAGTAGTAGTAGTAGTAAAAGCCTTTTTAAGGCTTCTTTTAATTTTAGCCTCCTTAAAGCTTCTCTTAATGTTTTAGCTATATATAGACCTAAAACCTATTTACCTTTTAATTTAGTATACAAACCTTATATAAACTTTTTATAAACCTTTTTTTAATAAGGACTATTTATAATTTATTATTGATTTTCACACTATTTATTTTTTCCCTGCCTTTTTTAAATTCTTTCTAATTATATATAGGCTATTAAATAGCTACTAAAATAACATAATAAGAGCTTTACTACCTAGTTACTTATTCTTGTCTTTGTTTTTTAAGTAGATTTTTTACGTAATTTGCCTTCTTCTTAAATGCCTTAAAAAGCCTTTTAAAAGTTTAAGAGCTATAAGCCTAAATTATGTCTTTTTTATATAAAAGAAAATACCCTTGCTAGTTAATGACGCTTTTTAAAAGTAAAAAACGTTCTCCTTACGACAAATAACTTTTAAAAGCACCCTTATTTACGCCGTCTTATTTTCGTCTTTTACTAAAATAATAAAATTCGTAAGCCTTTTAAAAGAACTTATCCTTAATTGTTTTTTTAACTAAGAACATTAATTTTTACTATATAGAAACACGCTATTTTAAACAGGATTTAAGATTAAATCAACTTTTATATTGCTTTAAAAAGGCCACTTTTTAGCCTTTTTAGAGACCTTTAGTTTTATAAGTAAGCCTTTTAGCAAAAGAAATTATTATCCTTTTTCTTTATAATTAAAAAACCTATAAGCTTCTTTACTTAAATTTTAAACTAAATTTTAAAGCTATAACGACTAGTAAAAGGCCTTCTTAACCTTTTAGTAATATATTATAGAAAATATCGGAAATTCCTACTTTATAATAATAGATATTTACGATATATTTACTAGGCTTTCTTTACTTTAAAAACGGGTAAAGCCTCCATCGTAAAATAAGGAAAAAGAAGTCCTTAAAATGTTTTAAAGGATTTTATTCGCCGGATAAAACTAAAATAGCTACTAAAATAACTAACTACTAAAAAACCTTTATAAGTATTAAAGAAACGCAGCCTTTAGAAGAATAAGGCTTACGCCTTATATAAAGCCTTTTAAGGCTATTTTTAGCCTTAATAGCTCTTTTACTTATTATTAAATTAGCTAAAAGAAATAAAGTAAGAAGAGATGAACATATATAGTAAAAACCCTTTTTAGATAGTATTAAGATTTGAAAGATTTTCGAAATGTTATAAGGTATAAAATGTATAAAGAATTAAAGGATTTACTCCTTTACTACTTTTTAAGGCTACGTTTTCTTCCTCTCCTTTTTTTACTTTTTGCTTTTGTAAAAAAACAGTATTATTATATAGACTGCTTTTATAATAACAAAAAAAAATATGACTAAAGGGCTAAAAACTAAACAGATATTTCTAAAAATCTATAAACAAATTTCCTTTAATTCCTCGCAATAAGGCCTTAGTTAAAAACACTTTTCTCTAAGCTAATAAATTTAAAAATCTTAAATCGGATTTTAAATTCTTAAAAAAGCCGGATTTAATAAAATATATAAGTATAAGCTATAGCCACGGCTAAACCGACCCTTATTACTATAATTTAAGTATTCTTATAAAGGTACTAACTAAAAATTGTTTTTTTTTGCGAATTATATAGGTATATTTATCACGCTTAAGGCCGCTTTTTAAATTATATACTAACCTAAGCCTTAGCTTTAATAAGCTCTAAAGAGTCTTTAATTCTTAGCTATAGTACCGTCTTTATGTTAATTTCTACTAGATTATTTTAGTTAAATAACGTTGCTTTTATACCGACCTTTTTTATAAGCGTTTCTTCTTTATTTAAACAATTATAAGCTAAAATCCACTAAATTCGTAAGACTAGCAGTATTGTTCTTAAAATTAAGGAAGTTTAAAAACAAAGCTTTTATATAATTACTAAATATTAAATACAATAAAATTAAAGCAGCTTCCTTTTTTACCTTAATATTTTCCTAGCTTTTCTTTATCTTCTTTATCTTTTTCTTCTTAAGCTTTTATTATAAAAGAATAAAAAGAACTTATTATAACTACTTCTTTATCGTTTTTACTTTAGCTTTAGCATAAAAAGCTAAAGTACTTTAATAAGTAAGCGTTAAAAAAGATCTTTTTAATAAAGGTAGATCTATTCCTTTATTTTTTACTACTTATAACTACGAGCTTTATAAGCTAAGAAAAGTAAAGAAAATTATATCTAAAGTATACCTAGCTACTAAGGCTATAAAGCTTTTTTATTAGACTTTTCACGACCTTTTTTCCTTGCTAAAATCTTATAGTAAGAAGGAAGTTGCTTTTATTATTAAAGTCGATTTTATTAACTTATTTGTCTTTTATACCTTTCCGAATTTAATATTTAAGGAGCTCTTTTACTACCTTACTAGCCTTTAAAGCTATATACTAAGGTAATAAAACCTTATCCTTTATAAAACTTATAAGGACAATAATAAAGTCTTATAAAAGGAATACTAAGAATTCTTTACGTAATAAAAGATTATTAACAAATCTTTAGCCCTTTTTATACTAGCTTTAAACGGCTTTACTAAACGTGCTTAAGCTTTAAATACCTTCGTAGAATTTATATAAATTCTTATATAGCAGTTTATATAGCTAGTAAAGTCCTTTAACTTTAACTTTTATTTCTTATTTTATTTTAGCATCGATTCTTTTAATAATAAATACCCGGAATTACTTACTTATACGGATAGAGCTTTTACAAACAGGCTAAAAACTAAAAATTCTTTTTAAGAATATATAATACGCCTTTTTAATAGACTTATTACTTAGTTTGCTAAAAGGTTATATACCGTTACTACCTTATTTAAAATAGTAAAGCTTTTAGCTTTTTTAAATATAGCAAAAGAACTTATTTTTATTTTACGCCTTTTTTTAATATTCCCTTTAAACTAAATATTTAAATCCCTACGATTTTTTTTTGTAATAAATAGACTATACGCCTTAATACCTTAAAAATACTAAAGATTAAAATATGTTTAAAGTATATAAAAATCTATAACTGCTAAGCTAAGTATTGCGGAACACTTATTATTTCTTATACGAGAAGTAGTAAGGCATAATTTATCTAATTTAAATTTACTAGCCGGAAAGGGAGAAGAAGACTTAGTGCGGACTACTAAACTAAATAAGGTAAGGGTATCTTATTATGCGGATTTCTTAAGTTAAAACTAGCTAAAAAAGGAATAAAAAGAAAACAAGTTAAGGGAAAGAGGAGGAAGGACCTCCTCTTATATCTTTTTAAGGCCACTAAAAGACCTTTATTTTATATGCTTTTATATGCTTTTATATGCCTATTTATAACTTATACCTTATATAACTTATAAGGTGACTAAACTACTTATTAAGCTAATTAATATAGCTTACGCTATCTCTTTTATAATAATAAGTAATATATACTTTATTACTTATAACTAGCTTATAGGACTAAATATCTTTATTTAAAAACCTTTTATAAGATTCTATCCTCTTTTAAAAGAAGGCCTCCCGCCTTAGCTTTATATAAGGTATTAGTTAATTATATAAAGTATTAGTCGATTTATCTAATACTAATTCTTTTACTAGCTAAAGCTAGCTTAAGCTAAATATAAGCATATTTAGCTTATACCGCTTATAGCTAATACTAGCCGTCTTTAACTATTAAGCTATATCGTCTCTCCTTATAACTAGCGGTATTTACTTTACTAGATATTTGTACTTTTAGTGCTTAAGGTTACTAATAAAATAAGGTTTCTATTATACATTCTCCTTTTTAAGGTCTTTTAAAACTTAGAAAGATAAACGTTCTCTTCTTCTAGGTTATTTTATATAACCTTAAGGTGCTAACTAAATAATTAAAGAAATCCTACTTTAAAGAGAGCAACCTTTAGAATTCTTTAAAGAAAATCCTTAATCTTTTATCTTTATAAATCTTTTTTAAAGAAAAATCTTATTTAGATTTCCTTTTACTTCTACTATTTAGGTTAGTAAAGAAATCCTAGCTTAAAGAAGCTAACACTTCCTCTTAAGGGTTTTATCGATTTAAATCCTTTACTTTTCTTAAAGCATTTTATTAAGTGCTTTATAGGTTTTTAAGTATTATCCGAACTAAGAAAGTCCTTTTACTTTACTAAAAAAAAGTCTTCTTTATTTTCTATCTTCTTAGTAAGTATAATCTTTAATATATATTTGCTCTCTTTAATTCTTTTTAAGTTTAGCTCTCTTATTACCTTAGCTTTTTATAAAGTTAGCTTTAATAAAAATATATAAAAAATAGGGTATATAAGTAAACTAGTTAAAAGTTCTAACTTATAATTAATCTTTTCTATTTTTTCTATAACTTTAAAAGGTCCTATCTTCTTATAATTTAAAGACTTATTAAATCTATTAGTCTTAAGATTCCTTATTAAAAGATATACTTTATTGCCTTTAAATAAAGAAGGTTTTAAAGACTATCTTTAATTATAATAATATAATATCTTCTTAACAATATATTTTAATTCTGATTTTATAAATTCGTATAAGCTATTTAACTACTTAAAGTTTAATATAGCTTTTTCGGCTATAACTTCTTTAAGTAAAGAAGACCTATAAGCTTTAAGTATAAAGCTATAATTCGCAAATACCGGAGTATTTTTAATAGGTTTAGAATAAGAGGTATTCTATACTAACTATACTATAAGCAATTTAAAAAGCTAAGTATCCTACTAATAATTTATATAGCCTTTAAGGTATTGCTTAAGCGTCTAATGTTGTCGTTTAATTATTCCGTTTATAATAGGGTAAAAGGCAATAAATAATTTATAGTTTATACTTAAGGCTTGCGTTAAACCTTACTAAAAACTTCAAACAAATTTCTAATGCCTATTTAAAATAATCGAACTTAAAAGTCCTCGATTAGCTATTATATATCTTATAAAAGTATAAGATAACTTTTTTACGTTTATAGCTTTATACGTTAAAATAAAATAGCCGTATTTTATAAAACGATTAACTATAACTAAAATAAAATTATATTTTATACTAGTAATAGGATCTATAGACTTTAGTAATTTCGTAATAAAGTTTAAGGCTATAAAGTCTTAAAGTCTTAAAGGAACCTTAAGAGGAATTAAGTTACTATAAGGCTTTTATCGGATAGCCTTAGTTTTATTATATATTTCACATAACTTAATAACTCCTTAGATTTTCTTATAGAGGTTATAGGTATTATAATAGTTTTTAATCTTATTATACGTTTTTATAATACCTTAATATCCGTATAAAGGGTGCGAATAAAAATCCGTTATAACTGTTTTCTTAGTCTTTAAGGTAAGAAATAGCCTATTCTTATAAAACGCTATTTTCCCCTCTTACTTATAATTCTTCTATCTTTTCTTATTAAGGTTCTTATAAGAATTCTTAAGTAATTTTAAAGTAATAAGATCTCCTTATACGTTAAATAGTATATATAATGTCTTTAACTTTAAATTACTATTGTTATTTAAAAATAATAAGCTCTCTTTATAGGGCTCTTTTTTATCTTTAAGGTCCCGGTAATAGCGAATTGTATTAGCTTAGTTATTCTTAAAACCCTTTTTATAAATAATCTTATAATTTAATTCCAAAAGGAATTTAGCTTATCTTATTTACTTAGCATTTAACTACTATATCGTGGCAAAATAACTAATATTCTTATAATCCGTATAAACCTTAAGTTTATTTTTATTTCTTAGGATATAATGCTAAAATTCTTTAAAAGTATATATAATAGCTAAGAATTCTTTATCGTAAATAGGGTAATAAATCTCTATACCTACTAATTTCTTTAAGTATAACGCTATAGGTTTAAAAATATTGTTCTTAACGCGCTAGCTAAACTACGTGCTTAATATAAAATTAAAAGCATCCGTTTTTAACTTTAACGGCTTCTTTATATTAAAAGTATTTAATATAGGTTTTTTAATAAGTAATCCTTAAATCCCTTTAAAAGCTTCGTTTACTTTTAAGTTTTAATTAAAAGGGTCCGTTTTAGCTTTCTTTAATACCGATAATATTAGCATAAATATCTTAAAAAAGTCTAATATAAACTTCCTATAATAATTTATATATACTATAAAGCTTTAGATTTCCTTAATATTAGTAGGAATTAGCTAATCTTTAATTATAGAAATCTTTTAAAAGTCTATCCTTATATAAAAAAGAGTAATTATATTCCCTAAGAATTCTACTTTTTATATATAAAGCTATATTTCTTTAGTAAAATATATAAGCTAGCTTTTCTTAATGCTTTTAGTACTATATCGACTTCTTTATAGTATTGCCTTAGCGTGTTAGAGTATAAAATAATATTATTTAGATAAGCCGTTTAAAAGCGGTTTAAATATAGATTTAATATATTATTAATTCTCTTTTAAAAAGTTATAGGTATATTAGTTAATCTTAAAAGCATTACTAAAAATTCGTTAAGTTTATATTGCGTTTTAAAGGCTATTTTCAATTCGTCTCCTTTTTTAATACGTATTTAGCTATAATTCAATTTAAGGTTAACCTTAATATACTACTGCTTATTAAAGAATCTATCTCTTATTTCGCTTATAAAAGGTAATAAAGTCCGGTCTTTTATCGTATTGTTATTTATCTTTTTAAAATTATTATAAAGTTAAGTTTTTTCTTTATCTTTACTATTCTTTTAAGCAAATAGTAAAAGAGCTTAAAATTTTAATTTAAACCCTTTAATATAACCTCTTTTTAAGTTTTTGTTAATATATTCTTTAAATATCTTTAGATACTTTTTCTTTAAGTTATATATCTTACGGAATCTAGGCTTTAAGCCTTCTTTTCACTTAATTTCGTAATCTTAACTACTTTATAGTAGTAGCCTATCTTTAAGTAGCGGTGTAAATTTATCGAAATATCTCTTTAGTATATTTCTAAGTATTATTAAATAACAATCCTTAGGATGTTTTAAGTTAATAATACCTTCCGAACGTCTTATATACTATATTCGCTCTTTAAGGTGCTTTAAATTAATAATACCTTCCGAACACTATAAGTTATTTTTGCGTATCTTATTCTTAATCTTTTTCTTATTCCGTTTCTTAATCTTATTTTTTTACTTAAGGTATTGCTACTTAATATCCTTTAAGGTATTTAATATATTTTCTTTTAAAAAATTATAAGTAGCTTTATAATTATTTTTAGGGCTTTTAGTTCTTTTACTTAAGTTTAGCGTTATTTTCGCTTATATAATACTAGTCGTAGTCGTATTCTTTTTAGTCGTACTAGTTATCTTATCGTCCTTTATTACGATATCTATTATTATAATATTTATATCTATATAAGAAGCTTTATTATCCTTATTATTACTATTCCTTATATAGTTATTATTAAGTATTGCTATATTTAACTTATTTAAGGGTTTTGTTTTAAGGTTATCCTTTATTAAACTATAAAGAGAGATATTTTAGGTATTGTCTTTAAACCTTAAAAGGCCTTTATCTTAATCTATTATCAGATTATATTTCTATAAAAAGGGTAGTCTTAATATAATATTATAGCTAATAGCTAAGACGTTAAAGGAATCTTTAAAGTTATAAATCCCGATTATATACTTAAGAGGATTAGTTTCTAGCATAATCTTACCGTTATTATACTTAAAAGGTATTTCTTTTACTAATAAAAGCATATAAGACTCGTTTTCTTTTTAATATAATTCTAGACAATTTACCGTTATAAGGGAAATATATTTACTTATCGCACCGCAATCTATTAATGCGTTAAGGCGATGTCCTCTTAATATTAATAAAAGGGTTATTTTTATACTTTAAGAATTATTATTAAACGTAAGTAAGTTTTTTTTACTAAAAGATAGCCTTATTATTCTTAAGCTATTTGGGTTTTTTACCTTATTAACTAACTTCTCGGTAAATCTTACTTTTATCTATTATATTAAGGATCTTAGGTCTTTTTTCAAAACTAGTTTATTTAAGTTACTAAGCTTTTTAATAGCTTTAAAAACTAAATCTTTAATAATAGCATAATCTTTTATTGCGGTATTATCAATAAAAATTCCTTAATACGAATTATTTTATTATATCGTTTAACGTTATTATGCTTTTTTTACTACGTTTCTAGCTAGTTTTTAAGTATATCTTTTAAGAATCGTTTTACTTTTAGTAGTATATCTAAATTATAATTCTTATTGCGAAGATTATAATTAGTCTCGAAATACTTACTATATTGTTTAGATATATCTTTAATTGCTAAGTTAAGGAATTTCGTATCTTCTTTAAGCTTATCGGCTAGCTCGTTATTCTTTTTCTTTAAATCGTCTTTATCTTTAAATAGATTAGTAATATATATAGAAAAAGATACGTAATCTTCTTTTAGCTTAACGATTTTACTTATTAATGCTAAGTTACTATCTTAAAGGTTTTTAATAGTCGTTTCGTTATACTACTTAAAGAGTAAAAGTTATTCGATTTTAATCCGGTTATTAGTATTTTATTATATAAGTTCCTTTTTATTAGCTTTAATATCTTTTTTAAGGTTTTCTATAAAAACCCTAATATTAGTAGTAAGTTCTTTAGTTATTATAGCGGGTTTATTAAAAGTCTTCTTTAGTTTAAGAAACTATCCGCTTCCTTACTTATCTAAAAGATATATAAAGTAATTATCTTTATAGTATTTAGTTTAAGATAGCTACTTATACGCCCTATCCTTAATAGTAATAACTATATTAAGATATTCTATAAAAAGAGCGTAAGGCCCGTTACTATCCTCTTTATTAAAAGAGGGCTCTTTATCTATTTCTTTAAATTTAAAGTCTTTTAGATTATAGCTTTCTTTTATATTTAAAAGTATAACATTTATATTAAAATAAGGAGCGTTTTTATTATCTTCGTTAATAGTTTATAAGAAAGTTCTATACTTTTAATTATCCTTAGTCTTAAAAGCATTCCTTTATAAATTGTTTAAGCTTTTAGCTTTTATCTTTATCTCTTTATTAAGTCCTTTTTCGTAAAGACCCTTTATAAGCAAACTAGTCTTAAATAAAGTAAGGGTCGGTATAATAAGGTTAGCGTTAATTTCTTTGGTATTTTTAATTAAAGGTAGTAGTAAAGTATATCGCGGATTATAGGCTAAGAGTGCATTATTCTTATTAATAAGCATATTCCTTCCCTTAAAGGAATTTCTTTTCTTAATATAGTCTCTTATAATATAGCCTTCCTTTATATAGTTAAAGCATTAAAGAGCTTTTTTAGCGGGCTTTAGCGGGCTCGCTTTAAGGGTATTTAAGTTTCTTATATTACTAAAGTCGCGCTATCGCTTTCTATTGTTTTGCTTTATAACCTTACTAAGAGTTAAACGGTACTTTTTCTACTACTAGCGTTTCTACTACTTATTGTTTATTTAAACCGCTAGATTAATATAGTTGAATAGCGTCTTTAGCTTATTTAAGCGGTAGATTTCGTCTTTACCTTCTTCTTTAAGACCTTTATAAAAAGTCGCTAGAAGGGTATCGTCTTTTTATTTTAGCTTAAAAGTTATTTATCGGAATCGAGCTATATAAGCTAATAAAGATATAACCTACTTAAGGCTTTTTAGTTTATGCTTTGCTAATCGTTACTTATATATAATTTCGAACGTTTTTTATAAAGCTTCTTTAAAGTTAGTAAAATTCTTAAAATTATCTTTCGTTTTAAAATTCCTATCTTTAAAACTATGATCTATATAGTCTTTAAAAATCGGTTCGAACTATATTGCGGCTAAGCTTTAGAAGTATAAAAGTCTTTAACTTATAAGGTTATAAAGACTTAAGCTATAGCCTAAGCCTTATTATATAAAGAAGGCTAAGTCTATATATATAAATACAGACCCGCTATATATAAGCAGGCTTTTCATAGCTTATTATTATAATACTACGGACAGCACCTATATACTAGCCTCTACTTACTCCGTAATAGTATAAGCTATTAATTATAGACTCGTTTAATAGTATAATAGCGGGAGCTCTGCCTTAAGCGGAGCGGGACGACGCTATTATAAAGTCGTTACGGAACGCTTTAAAGGCGTTAAAAGGTACGTCGGCCGGCTAAAGGGATAACTTCCTCGCTATATTAAGGGGGCCGATTCTAAAGCCTATTTTAACCCTTATAGCATTTACCGCGCTAAAAACGGCGCTTATAGTTACTATAGTGCGGAAGCCGCTCTTATAGCTAATATAAGATAGGAAGCTAAAGAGCTTTAACTTTTTTCTTAGCTAGCTATAAGCGAAATACTATACTAATAGGGAATGCGGCCTTAATAGCAGCTGAAACGCTGTTTAGTACGCGCTTTTATATACGCTGCCGAAGCCTTAAATACGGAGGATTGCGGGCTTTTAAAAGAAGGGGGGCTATAATAGCTTTTAAGACCCTTTAAACCTTTTCTAGCACCTTATCTACGCTTTAAGCAATATAAAAAAATAAGAAAAGGCGTAGGATAAGCTACGCACCCTTAAATAAAAGGAAGGATAGTCTGAAAAGGAGTTCCTCCTTAAGTTTAAGGAGACTCTCTTTTAAGCGGCGGGTACTATAATATAGGAAAATAGCGCGAAGTAAATATAGCTATAAAACTTAATTACTTTAACGCCTTATAAGCTACTTATCTTAATTATTATACTATCTATATAAACTAAGTACGTTAGCCGCCTTATAAAAGTAGCTTAAAGTTATAAATAGACGCCTCGCTTTTAAAAGTTATAAAAGCGTACTCTATATAGCGGGGATAAGGTTCCCCCCCTCTTATAAAACGCACTTACTATTAACGTTAATAGCGATACCCTTATAACCGCGATAAGGACTAACCGTATAAAACCTTTAAAGAAAGTATTTATAACCTTAACCTTTTTTACGCTAATAGGCTAGTCCTCTTAGCAGCGGGCTAAATAGGTCTTTAGCGATAAGATCTAAAAACGGCGTGTTAATAGCTACTACTTACGCTATAAAGCGGGCTTTTACTTCGCTACTAAGTGCTTATATAAGTCGGCGAAGCGTCTTTTTATAAGAATCCGCTTTATAGCGATTAATATACTACCTTAGCTTGCCTTAAACGATAAAGACCCCGCCTTTTATAAAGCGGAAGGAAAAGAATAGCTTAAAAGTAAAGATAGGCCTTAAAGCCGTAGTTATTAATATAAGTAAGGTAAGAGCTAGCAGCCTATATAAAAGAGGATCTTACTTTAATATCGGTTATACTTAATTAGTCTAAGTCTCTTACCGCTTTTATAGATAAGGGATATAAGTACTACGTTATAGTAAATAAGGCGTTTATATATAAAATATAAGTGCTTATTAAGAGGATTACTTTATGCTAAGTAAAAGGCGCTTTAAGCATAATAAAGGGTGCGGAGATTAAAGGTATAACTTAGCTAGCTATAAAGGTAGCTAGCTACTTAAGACTTATTATAGTATATATAATCTTAAAGCTTAAATTCCCTTTAATTTAAAGGAAGCCTTAGCTTATATATATATAGTCCTTCTTAGTTTTATACTAAAAAAAGCTATAGTTCGGCCTAGCGGAGATATAGCTACGCTACGTTAATAGCGCCTTTAAGGAGATAAGGGCTATATTAAAACTAGCCGATACTTTTAAGGTGCTCGCTTTAGTCTTTATAAGCACGGTTTAACGGCTTATACGCTAAAAGGGCAGGGCTGCCGCTTACATAGCGATTTATACTATAAGCTTTATAGATATTAATAAGGCTTTAAAGACTAAGACGCTAAAATCGCTTATAGACTTATAAAGGGTAATCTTATAGCGCTTTTATAACTTATTACCGCTTTTTATAAAGTATAAAGCTAATAAGCTTAACCTTTATAAGCTAGGAGTTAATTATAAAATCCTTATCCGTATAGATAAGCGGGGAAGAAAGTTCCTTACGCTTTTTAAGCCGCTATATAGCATATTATAGGCTGAGTTATTAGTACTTAAGAAGACGCTTTAAGACCTTTTAAACAAGGGGTTTATTTAAGGAAGCAACTTTAAGGTAAGCGCCCCGGTGCTTTTCGTTTAAAAACTAAAAAGCGGAATCTGCTTTTACTATAACTATTAAGCCCTTAACGCAATTATATAGCTAGACCGTTACCCGCTCCCCTTAATCTTTAATACGCTCCGTAACTTATTAAACGCAAAGTGGTTTTTTAAGCTCGACGTTATATAAGCATTTTATAAGGTGCGGATTGTAAAGGGTAAAGAGTAAAAGACGGCCTTCTATACTTATTATAGCTTATTTAAGTAGCTAGTAACCCTTTTTAGTCTTATTAAGGCCTTAGCTACCTTTTAACGTTATATTAATAACGTTTTTACGTAATTTCCTTAATAAGTTCGCCTTTACGTATATTAATAATATCATAAAATGTCTATCCGTCCGACTATGTAAAAACATTGCGCGCCAGCTATCACATAGTCGGATAATTAACGTATATAGCAGATATAGCAGATTTATACCTTAACAGCCTCCTTATCTCGAAATACCCGGTATAAGAGATACGATAGTAAAAAACCCGCGTATATACTGCGGTAAAAAACCTATGCCTCCGTCGGGAATCGAACAAGGTGCTGCGCGGAAGCCGGGCTTATAACCACAAAATGTCTATCCGTCCGACTATGTAAAAACATTGCGCGCTAGTTATCACATAGTCGGATAATTAACGTATATAGCAGATATAGCGGATTTACACCTTAACAATATCCTTATTTATAGTAGCGGCTTATATAAGGACTATATATAAAAGGTGCGGAAAGTTTAAAACCGCCTTTACTTATACGGCTTATACTTAAACCTAAATAAGTGCGAATTTAAAGTAAAGCATATAAAATACCTTAAGTTTATAATCTATACTAGTATAAGCATTTAAGCGGACCCCGTTAAGATATAGGTAATTTAAGACTAAGATACCTTAATAATATAAACTAGTATATAAAGCTTTTTAAGCTTTACTAATTATTACTATATATTTATCCGTAGGTTTTTTAAAAATTGTTATACTATTAAACGAGATTATAAGGGAAAAGGTAGCCTTTTATTAAGGACCTATATAAGAAGGTGCGTTTTATATGCTTAAGGACTTATTTTTATAAGCCCCGGTATAATTTTAATAGGAATTTAACCATACTACTATAGTAAAAGCGGACTATAGCGGCTAGTTACTTAAAGGCACACTCTTATAAGAGGTAAAGGGGCGAAAGCAGCTTATAGCCTTTTACTTAAAAAAGCTAACTTTAGTAGAAAGAAACTACGGTATTTACGATAAAGAGATACTCGCTATTATTAGCTATTTTAAGCAATAATAATCGGAGGTCTATAGTTATAAGAGCTTTAAAGTCCTTATAGACTACTAAAACCTTAAGTATTTTATAACCTACTAGCACCTCTTAAAGAGGCAAGCCCGTTAAGCTAAGTACTTATCCCGCTTTAACTTTTAGATTAAGTATAGGCCGGGCTAAGACTCCGCCGTCTTAAATACCCTTTCTTAATAAGACTAAGACTATACTATAAACGCGGATATTAAAGCGCGGGATTTATAGCTTATTTTATAAGCGGCGTTGCGTATATATATTAAGGTCTCTTTTATTAAGGAGCTTTTAACCCCCTTATTTAATACCTTTATTAAAGAGCCTTTAACCCCCTTATTTAATAAAGTAGACCTACTCGTTATAATAAAGGCGGGTATCCCGCCCTCCTTACCGGCGCCTTTTAACGCGCTAAGTTCGGGAGACTAAGCAAGCTTAAGCGCTTAAGCGGCGAGGATCTTTTAAGATAAGGGCCTTTAACGTCTAAAAGATAAGATAGCTTCTTAAGACCGTATATATAAAAGCGTGCGGCGCGCTATAAAGTCTAGCATATATTCTTTAAATCTAAAGCTATAATTAAAAGTATAGGTAGCGGACTGCTATATTAACTTATGGGGGCACCTCCGCTAAAAGGGCAAGTTATAGGTACTAAGCGCCTTTTATATAACGGAAGCCGATAAGAGGAACGCCTTATTAAAGGATAAGCTAAGGAACGAGCTTTAAAAAAAACTAATATAGCTAATCTACGACTTTAATATTATTAGCTACTTTAGCCGGTAAGGCATAGTAGTAAGGCTTATAAGGGACTTTTATTAGCCTTTTATATAGCACTATATCCGCCGCTTCCTTTATAGCTATAATGTTTATAGCCGTATATAGATTTAGTAAGCACTTTATAAAAAGCTTTTTAAGTAGTTGCTAATCTTAAACTAGTTTTAAGTATATATTTTAATAGATTTTATAATAGACTTTCCGCTTTTATTAAAGGTGAATTGCTAGAAATAAGTTATTAAAGACCGCTTTAATAAGAAAGTAGTGCTTAAGCTAATACCATTTTTTAAAGGCGGAGGTATATATAAAACGTTTCTATTAGTGCTAAGCGTAGATATATAGCTAGACTGCTTTAATTATAAGCAATAAAGGCTTTAATTAAATAAGGCGCTTTTAGTAGTACCTTTATAAGCTGCTTTAAGTTACTTAGCTACTTAGCTTTATATATTACTTATAGACTAATAAAGGCTTAAAACGCGTTAATTACGAGGTATAAGCCTATATATAAGCCGTAGTAGCCCGGAACAAAGTAAACTAAGACCGCTAGCTCCTAGCTATATAGCTTACCTTTAATAGTAAGCCTTAAGCGTTTATTAGTATAACCCCTTTCTTTATATTATATAGCTTAAAACCACCCTCCTTAATACCTTAAATAGTAAATATAGCAGCGGAGAAGCACTTAACCGCCTTGCTAAAAGCTTAGGTTACTTACTTCCTTTAAAAACTTAAAGAGACTACGGACTATTATTAATTAGTAATAGTAACGGCCGCGTAAAATTAAAAGCGGTACGCTAATAAGTCTAAGTCTTTAATAAAGAGTTTTATACTAAGAGATAAGGTTTAGTTAAACCTTTATAACTTTTAATCCGGCCGCTTAAAGAAAAAGCTCGATTAGCTATATTTAAAGTTTATAGTATAGAAGGTTATTAGCCTATAAGTTATAAAGATTAAAAGGTTACTTTTAAGAATATATAATAAGATTAATATAGACTTATTATACTAAGTAGCTTAAGACCTCTTACTTAAATAAGTAATTATAAACCCTTAGCCCCTTATAATTTTAGTTAAAAAAGAGAAAGAATTTATAATTAAGGAAGTAAAAGTAGCTTATTTAAGGAAGTTAGGTAAAAGTAAGTAGTAAGAGGTTCTTATTAAGTAGTATAGCTACTTAAACTTAACTTAAGAGCCCGTATAAGAGCTTAAAAGTGCTAATATATTAAATAATTTTAAAGCCCTTTATAAGCTAGGAAATTAAAATAATAAGCCTAGCGACTAATAGCTTCCCCTTAAGTAAAAATAAGAGGCGAGCTAAGCTAATATTTTTATACTACTTTTATAAAAAAAGGGAGCCTTTATATAGGAGCTTATAAGCATTACTAAGTTAGTATTAAAAAGACTCTTTATTAATATAAAAGTAACCTTAGCCTTTTTATTACTTATAGCGTTTTATAAAGTAAAAAAGAAAAAGAAGTTATATTTTAAGCTAACCGGCTTAAGCGATTAAAGCTTATACTACTTATCCTTATTTTTAGTCTTTTCTTTATTATCGTCGTTATTCTCCCCCTCCTTCTCCTCCTTCTCCTCCTCCTCCCTAAAGGTAGCGGCAGCGGCCTTTAAGGCGCGGAGACGTCCCTCTAGCCCGGATATCTAAGCGGTAGCGGCGGTAAACGCGTTAAAAGGGGCGGCGGCGGCAGCGGGCACGATAAAGCCGGCGGCGGCGCTATAATAAGTAGTGCGGGCGGCTAGGATAAAGGCAGCGGGGATAGATAAAGGTACCGCTAATAGCGCTATAAAAGCGGTATTCTTAACTATAAATAGTTAGCGTTAATCGCTATAGTAAGCATAGTAAGGAGGAAGGGGAGGGACTTACTTAAGTATATAGCTTATTCGCTTAAGCGAGTATAAGTAGCGGTAAGTAGCGGCGGTAGCTTTTTATTATGCTTTAAGCGCCTTATTATTAAAGTCGGCCTTTTAAGCTAACTTAGTAGTAATAAGGACGGCTAAAGCCGCTTTATAAGCACGGCTAGTATAAGTATAAGTAAAGTAGTTACCGTTAAGGTAACTTACTTACTTATAATAAGTATAGCTGCTTAATAAGTAGCGTATATAAAACTTATTACGGGCGGCGCTAAGTAATACTTACCGCTTATACTAAGTTATAAGGTTAGTATAAAGTAGGCGTACTAAAAAGAGCGGACTTATAGCGCTTAACTTAATAGTCTTAAGAGTAATAAGAAGGCTATTAAGGGCTAAGGTCGCGAGGGCTAGCGACGGCGTAGTTATATATAAAGGCGTTATTAGCTTAATCGTAGCTAAAAAGGCAGCGGCGATATAGGCGGCGGTAGCGGTATAAGTACGGTACCTTTAAGGTTTAAGGTTATTAAGGAGCTTTAAGCTTTAATATAAGTATTAATAAGTTAAACAATATATTATTTTTATTAATATTAGCTTTAAAGTATGCGCTTTATATATAAAAAGATAATAGTTATAGTATTATTATTGCTATTAGTATTATTACCGCTATTAATACTACTATTATTAATATTACTAGTTTAAAAGGAAGAGGAAGGAAAGAAAGGTTAAGGGCGGAAGACGAGGTATTAATACCTTACGGCCTTGAACTTAAGGCGCGGAATACCGCGACGACGGATAGGCCGCTTAATATACCGCTAGGATATTAAGGGCGGATATAAGGGTAGCTTAATAAGTAAACAGGCCTCTTAATAAGGAGCCGGCCGATTAAGGGAAGGAGGCGGCGGCGGGTAAGGCTATTAAACCCGTAATTATATAGCCTTACTTACTATAATATAAGTCCTGCGCTTATAGAGCCGTAAACTAAGTAGCCTTTTATAATAGCTAATAGCCCTTTATAATAGCTAATAGGTTTAGGCCTCTTTATATAGTATAAGGAGCGGAGGCATTATGTTAAAGTCTTTAACTTATAAGGTTTTAAAGACTTAAGCTATAGCTTAAGTCTTATTATATAAAGAGGGCTAGGTCTATATATATAAATACGGACCTGCTATATATAAGCAGGCTCTTTATAGCTTGTTATTATAATACTATAGACAGCACCTATATACTAGCCTTTACTTACTTTATAATAGTAAGCAACTAAATATAAACATTACCTTTACTACTTTTTAGTTTATTATAGTAAGATAAAACTAAAAATAAGCTTAAAGAGAGGTAATAAACTTTTATAGCTTAGTTAATTCTTTAGTATAAAGTTTAAGTGCTTTAATCTTAAAAATAAAACTACTATCTAAAAAGCTTATAAGGGGATATAAAAGCTTTAAATGCTTCGAACTAGCTTACGGCTAACTAGTTAGCTATAGTATTATAAAAGCAGACATCTTTTCTTTTATTTATTATAATTAAATAAACGTAATTATAATAAATACATTTCTCTTACTTAATAGCTTAAAGAACTTACTAAATAGATAAATACTAAGTATTTTTTATTAAAGCTATGAAATTTATAAAGATTCTTATAAGCTAGTTTTATATTACGGAACCTTTATCGTTTTTTATATAATAAGTAGTAAGGCGTTATTTATTTAATTTTAATTTACTAACCGGAAAAGGAGAAGAAGACTTAGTACGGACTACTAAACAAAATAAGGTAAGGGTATCTTATTATAAAGATTTCTTAGGTTAAAACTACCTAAAGAAAAAGAAAAAAGAAAAAGAAAGAGGTTAAGAAAAGAGGAGGAAGGACCTTTTTTTATACCTTTTTAAAGCTACTAAAAGACTTTTCCTTTATCTACTTTTATATGCTTTTATATACTTATCTATAACTTATACCTTATATAACTTATAAGGTTACTAAACTATTTTTTAAGCTAATAAAAATAGCTTACGCTATCCTTATTACTAGTAATAAGTAATATACGATTTATAACTTATAACTAACTTATAAGACTAAATATCCTTATCTTAAAATCTTTTTTAAGATTTTATCCTCTTTTTAAGGGAGGCTTCCCGCTTTAGCTTTATATAAGGTATTTGTCGATTATATAAAGGATCGGTCGATTTATCTAGTACTAATCCTATTACTAGCCGAAGCTAGTCTAAGCCGAATATAATCGTATTAAGCCTATACTGCTTATAGCTATTACTAGCCGTCTTTAACCGTTAAGCTATATTATCTCTCCTTATAACTACTAGTATTTACTTTAATAGTTATAACTTATAACTAGCGGTATTTACTTTACTCGTTCCTCCTTTATATTTAGCGGTATTTACTTTAGTAGATATTAGTACTTTTAGTACTTAAGAATACTAACAAAATAAGGTTTCCGTTATACTAAGTAAGAAACTCTTTAGAATATATTTACTATTAATTTTATTCCCTTAAATTAAAAAGTCGTAGATAGCCTTATAAAACTACTATTAAAACAACGCTTCTTTAAATTTTGAAAGTAGCTATAACTTCTTAATATTTCGAACCTTTATTTGTTTTCTATAAACCTTATTTAGAAGAAACATTAGTAAAGGAGTAAAATCCTAATACTAGCTTTTTTCTTAAAGGATTAAATAACCTGCTTTATTCCAAAATGTGCTTAAGCTAATATATTATTTAATTAATATTTTACTAGAATTTAAAAGCTTTCTATACGCTGATTAAAGACGAATATAAACTTAGTACTAGTAAAGAATAAGCGGAAAAGTCTACTTTGTACCCCGGAGAGGAATAATAATAATCCGGCGGACCGGAATAACTATTATACGCCGGCACGGCATAATAATAATCCGGCTAACACCTCTCCGTGCTTATAAAAGACTCTCTTTCCCTCTCTTCTTCCTAGCTAAAACTCAAACCTTTAAGTAATTCGAATTCGCTTTTCTCGCTACCTATACCCTCTTAAGCCTTAGTGCCTTCCTCCCGACTTATACTCTTTATATATTAAAAGCTATTTTAGTCTTCCCTTTATTAAAGCTTAACTTAAAAGGGTATATTTTATTTATTACTTAATAGAATAGTAAATGCGCTATAACTAGTAGTAGTAGTTATAGTAGTAGTAGTAGTAGTTATAGTAATAGTAGTAGTAGTAGTAGTAGTAGTAGTAGTAGTAGTAGTAGTAGTAGTAGTAGTAGTAATAGTAGTAGTAGTAGTAATACTAGTAATAGTAAGAGCCTTTTTAACGCTTCTTTAAATTTTAGCCTTCTTAAGGCTTCCCTTAATTTTTAAGCTATATATAGACTTAAAGGCTATTTACCCTTTAATTTAGTATATATACCTTATATAGACTTTCTATAGACCTCCTTATTAATAAAGACTATTTATTTTTTATTATTTTTTATTAAACAATTTCTAATCTCCTACTTTTTTTCTATCCTCCTTTATTATATATAAGCTGTTAAATAGCTACTAAAATAATAAAATATGAGCTTAACTACTTACTTCCTTATTTTTATTTTTTTATTTATAAGCTAATTTTGTACGTAAATTACTCTCTTAATTTATACTAAGAATAGACCTTCTTTACGTTTAAAACTATTATAATACTAAGTTGAACAATATAAATAAATTTTAAAAGCAAACTGTTTACTACTAAGTAAAACTTATACGATAAAGAAATTACTACTAATTAAGCTAGTATAAGAAACTAATCACTATATATAAATATATATAAAAATAAGTAAATAGTAAAAAGCTTATTTTTTTATAAAGTATATTTTCTTACATTATACTTAAGTCTTTTAGTTAATTTACGGATTTTTCTCTATACTAGCTAGCTATTTAATATTAACACGTAAAAAAACTATTAATAGTCTCGTAAAATCACTTAATTAACTAAGTATGTACTTAATTAAAACCACTATAAACTATAGTTAAGGAAATATTTTTAATATCCTTAAGTATCTTATATAAATAATAGTAAACCTTATCTTATATCTTAAAACGTATTTTCCTAGTAGGTTTTTAAGTTATTTCTTTAGTTATAAATAATAAAAACTATATTTAAAACTCTTTATAGGTATTGCTTTTAAAACAGATTAAAAATCTTAGCGGGGTCTTTATTATAGTATTTCTAGCGTTTCTTAAAACGCCTTTTTATAGCGTATATTTTAAGCGTTTTTATTAAAAAGTCTTTTTACCGTTTAAGATTTCTAGAAAAGATCCTTAAAAGCTAAGTTAAAAGTCTAAGCGTAGCTACTAAAATTTTATAATACTTAATCTTAAGATTATTATATAGTACCGCTATTAAATAGTATTATAAGGGTTTTTTTTAAAGTATTAATTAGTTATAATAATATAGTTTAAGCTTAAGCTATTAAGCTTAGCTTTAAAATCTTAAAGCCTGCTTTATAATATAGATAATAGTAGCGGCTTAAGCTATATAAAGTAAAATAATCTTAGATAATAATATTATTTATAGTATAAACGTTTTAAGCTATCTTTTACACCTTAAGTATAAGGCTAAAGCGGTACCTTCTATAAATTAACATAAAACTATAATTATATACTTATATATAGATTCTTTATGTTAAAATATTTAATTTAATAAAAAAAACCTTCTTTACGATTTAAATACTCGCTTAAAGTAAATATATATTGTGTTTATAACTTCTACTAACAATAAGAATTAATTTAGCGGTATTAATTACCCCCCTTAAGACGATATTATAGTATAGCTTAAGGTCGCGGTAGTAAAAAAGTAGTCCGCCTCATACTAATATTAACTATAATATATAGCGCGATAAGATGCCTTTAAACTTTATATATATAAATAAAAAGCCGAATATACCTTAATAAGATAATAGTATATAGCCTGCTTAAGCTATACGCAATATTAATAAAAAGAAAGCTTATAATAAAATCGTAAGCATAATCTTATATACGTAGTTTAACTAAGTATAAGTAGTAATTTAAACCCTCCTCCATGTTATAAGGCGCGCTAAAAGCGCGCTAACTATAGTATAAGCTAACTTTAAGCTCTATAAGGCTATTTAAAGTACGATAAAGGAAGCAATTTATAAAGAACTTAAATAAAGCCGGGCTTAGGGCTTAAGGGGGCCTAAGTAAATATAAGTAATAGTAGTGGCGGGCCTTAAGAGGACGGCACGCTGTAATATAACTATAAAACTAGTCCCGCCTTAATATAAGCGCGAGTTAGTAGTAGTCTTAATAAGGGTAATACCGGATATTTTAAACTAAGAGCTAAAAGATATAATTAAAGCGATTAATATAGTACTTAATATCTCCTATACTATAATAGTAAAGCGCTTACTTAGCGGAGATATCGCAGTTACGTTTAATATAGCGGCATAGCCTTACTAGTAAAACTAAGACTAAGTAAGAAGCGTCTTTAAGCTAAAGGCGGTAATAGCGTGCTAGTTTTATATAGTAATATCGAAGAATATCTTAGTAAGGGTCTTTAAAACGGATAAGATACTTTTAATTAAGGAGATCGCTAATATAAATAAAGTAAAAGTTATATAGGTAAAAGCTATATACTTAAAAACTAAGATCTTTATAGCTATAACGCTTATAATTAGTATAGGTAGCTTAGCGAAGGCTAATAAGCTATATAATATAGGCTTATTCTTTAAAGCTTAGATATTTTAGTGCGAGCGATATAATAAATCGGTCTAGCTTACTTAGTATTATAGCTATTAAAAATATAAGTATATTATAAAGCATTATACCTTAATATAGCTTTATACTAACTATAAAAGGACTTTATATATAAGTAGAGAAAATAAGTACTATATAAAAAGAAGCGAAATCTCTTATAACTATATTTTTTATAAAGAGTAGTACTTAGCGTAGTTTTATATACATTTTATAGTAGTAAAAGCTTAAAATAAGGTAAAAGACTATAACTTAAACCGCTTATAACGCTTTGCTAATACCTATAGCTAGCTAAACCTTTAAGTTCTTTTCTCTTCCGTAAAAAGCTATAAACCCGCCTTATTATAAGTATAATAGCGCTTTAAGCGACTAAAAAAAAGAATTAAACTTGATTAGCTTTACCGGTAAAGGCCTAATTAGTAAGTGCTAACCGAAGTAATATTAAACTATATATTAAATAATAGAGTATATCGCTTCCGACTTAAGCTATTACTTTATATTAAAAGATAATAAACCTTACTTTAACCCCTTATATATTAAACTAACAGGGCTTTATTAAAATATATAAAAAAGATATAAGGTAGTCTAGCTAGCTTTTAGCTACTGCGTAAAGTATAATATAATAGCGCTTTAAAGGTAAAGGAAATATAAGGCTCCGGAGCCCCGGCTTTAAAAGGCGCGCTTTACTAACTTATTTATAAGGAGGGCTAAAATATAATATATGTTTTAAGGAAGTATAACGTAAGGATATAGGTACTAAGGACTAAAAACGATTAAAAGGAGATTACTTTTAGCGACAGTATAAAGTTAAGGTCCTTATACTTGCTTTTAAAGAGAATATAAATAGGCCTAACTAAGACTATCTGGGAAATTAATAACTAAGACTTATTAGTCTTAGTTAAAGACTTTAATATTTATTACCCGCTTAAAGACGTTTATAACGAAACCTTTAATAAAGCGGAATAGTTTATTAAGGACGCTTTATAGCTCTAACTTAAACTAGCTATACTAAAAAGCAAATATACGCGTTTTGTTTATAGTTATAAAGATAGTATAATCGACTTTATATAAGCTATAGTAAAGATAGCGGCTTAGTTCTTAAGCCTAGATTTAGATCTTACTAAATCCGATTATATTTTATAAGTAGTTTTATTTAAGGTAAGCTTAAGACTAAAGGAAGTAATAGCTATAGTAAAGGAAAAAGAGGCGGAAAAAAAAGGTTAAAGTAGAAACCTTATCCTAGCTTAAGCTATAATACGCTATACTTTATAGCTTATAAAAGATTAATATAAAGATAAATAGCTTATATAATAACCTTAATAAAATCGCTCGTATAATAGTTTTATACTAAAGGTAAGGGATTTTAAAGAGCAATGTATAGTTTACCTTATAGGTAACTTAAGCTACTAAGAATATAAAGAGGGCCTAAAAACGATATAAAGAATATTAAACTTAAGTAAATTAAAAAGCGCTAAAAAAAGCGGCTATAGCTTAAAAGCATGCTATACATAATATAAGATAAAAATACTAAAAGGCCTTTCTTAAAGAGATTAGTATAAATAACGCTATGCTAAAAAATATTAAGCGGTAAGCGTAGTTATATAGCGGGCTGCCCTTAAACTTAATATACTTACTACTACTAACTAGAAAAGGCTATAAATACTTACTAACTTTAAACTTTAAAGAGAAAGCCTAGCTTTAAGCAAAACGTTTCTTTTTAGCTAAAACTATAATATTATAAAGACCTCCTAAGCCTGCGGCTAAGAAGGACTTATTTATTAAGCGGTATATTAATCCTATAAATATATCTTAGTCTATAAGTAAGATAGCGAGCTAAAAAGCGGCGGGCTTAAATAAAATCGTTTTTAGCCTTTTTAAGCTTAATAGCCCTATATTCTTAGCTTAGCTAGCGATAATCTTAACAGCCTATATAAAGATGCTATACTTTCCGACCCGGTTTTAATTTATAAATATAATAATACTATAAAAGCTAGGAAAAAGACTTAAAGTATACCGCACCGCGAAAAGGTAAAGGCCTATCTCTCTATTACTAATAATAAGAAAGGTCTTAAAATAGATCTTAGCTTAAAGGCTTATAATTATAACGGAAGTAAAAAAGGTCTTACTTAAAAAGCAGTTTAAAAATAAGAAGAAAAGGTTTAAAAAGGTAATAATACTTTAAGTAATAGAACTAATATACGCAATATATACTAAGAAGAAGATAATATTATTCCTTTAGCTTAATATTAAAAGGGCCTTTAATATAAATAACTACGAGAAACTCTTAAAGGAGCTAGCCTTTTAAGGCTACTTTAAGTAGTTTTTAAAGCTAGCATATAGCTTTAAAAATAAGCGCCGCTTAACTCTTTATTTTAAAAGAAAAAAAGCTAGATTAATATAAATTGCTACTAATGTCTTTTTAAGCTCTCCGCTATTTTTAATTTTATTTCTTTATTATATAACCCCCTTTTATAAAAGACTAAAGAAGCTAAAAGAAGTTTATATTATTAAAGAAGCTAATAATATAAAGATCCTAAGCATTAGCTTTTAAGAGGGATTAATTATAGCATAGTTTAAGGCGCTTAAAAAGTATATGCTATAAAAGTAAAGGAGTTTATAGTAAACTTTAAGCCTTTAAAAAGCAAACTTATTTACTTTATAAGAAATTATAAAGCGATTATAACCCTTATTTATCTTAAGACGGTAATAAGTATACTAGTTTAAGACGCTAAGCTCTTAAGGGTATAAGTAGACTATAAGCTTTAATAAAAAGCGTACTTTAATAAACTAAGCGCTAAGTTAAAAAGGTAAAACCTAGCTTAAACTAGGATTATAGCGTTTATATAAAGATATACTTTACTTAGAGTTTAAGAAGTTTATAGTAAAGTTATCTAGTCCTTAATATTATATACTATAGTTACGTTTTATAAGATAAATTTAGCGGGGAGGAAGCTTTAAGGGATAGCCGTAAAGCTAGCGCGGGATTAAATAGCTTACTTTTTAATAAATGTAAAAGCCTATTAAGTTACCTTAGTTTACTAGCTTAAGATAAAAACTTAAGTCTTATTAATAGACTTTAACTTTAGCTAAAGAATAACTAATACTTTTTAAAGGCTAAAAGACTTTAAAATTCTAGATTTAATTTAATACGCGTTTGTATTAATTACGAAGCTACTTTAATAATATAAATAATAGCTAAAGCAACTTACCCTTTTAAGGCTACCGCTTATAAAGGCACTAAAAGAGGTATAGTCTTAATTTAAAACTAATAAGCTTTATAAGAAAAAAACGATAAAAGAAATTCTTTTTAAAGAGTAAGTAAAACGGTAAAACCTAAAAAAAAAGCTTATAAAGTAGCGCTTAATTATACTTTACTTTACTAACCTCTTACTTTAGTTTAATAAGGCCTTAGTACTTAACTATTAAAGTACGCTGCTTAAGTATTTAAGCTTTATAATTACTTAAATATAAACCGGTATTATAAGCTTTAAGAACTTCTTATTTTACTTTAATATACTTAAAGTAGTATTACGCTTTTATAACTATAAGTAATAGTAACATATAATTAACTATATAATAATTAGATATAAGCTTACTAGTAAAGTAAGGAAAATGCTTTTATAGCGACTTTATAATATAAGTAAAGTATAAGTAAAGCTTAAAAAGTAAGAAATAGCGGATATATTAATAAAGTAGTTCTTAAGCTTTAAACGTTTATAATAATTTAACCTAATAATATAGCTATACTAAGGGGATAAAATAGTATATATAAGGGCCTTAGCTATACTTTAACTTAAGAGGAAAATATATTAATTAAATTGTTCTTTTAGCTTACCTTAAGGTAATAACTTATTAATATAATATATACTATAAAGTATTAAAACGTTATTATCCCCCCCTCCCGGTTTAATATAAAAGGTTTATAGCGGGCTTAACTTAAGCTAACGCCTTAACTAGCCCTTAGTACTTCCCTTTTTTACACCCCCCCCCCTCTTTTTATATTGCTTTCTTACCTTATTAAGTTTTTTAACTTCTTATTATTATCCTTAATATTATATTAAGCGCGCTTTAACGTCCTTATAAAACTGCTAAACTAAGGAGTAATATAGAGCCGCCTTACTTAACTATAACTATAAGTTTAGGTAATAAGCACCCCCCTTTTATGCTTATAGCGACTTAAAGTTATAGTAGGAGTAAATAAAAAAGAGGTCGCCTTTTAGTTAATAACGTTTTTAAGCGTTAACTTTTAAGCTTATAAAGTACTTACCGCTAAAAGACCGCAAAATATAACGCGGCTAAGCGTTAAAAGCCGCACGAAACTAAGCTAAGTTAAGTAACTTAAGTAGTACTTAGCTAACAAAGCTAAGTTAAACGTCTTAAGAAAGTTAAAGGAGAGTAAGCTAGTATTATAAGCTAGGCCTTAAATTAAGCCCGGGCTGCGCTTATATAAATAACCTTTAATAAGCGTGGTTAATTAACTAGCTAGCAGCTTAGTTAATTCGTCTTTTTTTACTCCGCCGCCGTTTAAAGTAGTAGTTTAATTTAATAGCTGTCTTATAGTAATAAATAGTAGTATTACTACGTGCTATAGCCTTATTAAGGCCGACTTATTATAGTTAACTAAGCTATAACAAAAGGTCTTAAGTTCGAGACCTGCCAACGTATTAATAAGGATAGCTTAGGCTTATAGCTACTAAGAGCTGCTAGCTAAGGGAGATAACTTATTAGCCCCGCCCTAGGGTAGGCGGGGTAAAAAGAGGGTAGTATAATAGGCTAGGCCTTAAATTAAGCCCGGGCTACGCCCGTATAACTAACCGTTAATAGGCATAGTTAATTAACTAGCTAGTAGTTTAGTTAATTCGTCTTCCTTTACCTTACCGCTGTTTAACATAGTAGTTTAACTAAATAGCTGCTTTATAGCAACGAATAGTAGTATAACTACGTACTATAGCCCTATTAAGGCCGACTTATTATAGCTAGCCTTACTATAAGTAAAACCCTAGCGGTATTTAAAGTTTAAGGTAAGGTCTTTAAACTCCTTTTTTTAACCTTTAAAGCTAAAGGTAAAAGCAACGTAAATTCGCTTTAAAGTAGTATTTATAAAGTCGTTAGCTTTAAAAGTATTACTCTTAAAAAGGCTATAAGTACGCTTTTATATAGCGGGAGGAACGTTGCTACTTATAAGTAAACTAAGGGTAAGTATAGTAAAAAGTAAAGTTATATTACTACTATTATAGTTATTATTACTACTTTAAATATTAAAGTTAAAAAGGTTTATTTTAAGGCTAAGTAAAAAGCCACATTTATCCTTAACAATATTAGCTTTAGCTTTAATATTATCTTTTTCCTTTTTATTTTTTATATCTTTATTATTAGTATTAGTCTTAAGCTCTTTTAAGTCGGATATAATATTAGCTTAATTAGCCTTTCCTTTACTTTTACTTTTAAGTGCCTTTTTATAAGTAAGGTTTTAAGTAAAAGTGGCGCGTTCTTTAGTATAGGCCTTAGCGAGAGCCTTAGCCTTAGATTTTTTCTTAGCCTTAGCTTTAGCTTTAAAGTCCTTTAAAATAATAAAAATATTAAGGGGTAAAGGCTTAAGCGGGGTAAAAGCGGCGTAGCCCTATACTAAGTTTAAGTTAAGCAAATAGCCCTTAAAAGCAACGTCGTAGCCTTTATAGCTACTAAAGCTAACATAGTTAGCTACTATAACTAGTATATTTTTTATACTCTTTCGATTTTAATTTATTATATAAACGGTTTAATATATAACCGTAATAGTGCTACTAAGCTTATTAATAAGCTTTTTATTAGCCTTAGAAGCCGCGTGAATATTATTAATAAAGCGGCTAAAAGTAAAAGTAAGTAGCTAAACGTTTTTATTAAGCGAGGCTAGGCTAAAAGCGGCGCTAAATATAAGAACCCGGGCTATAGTAAAACTAGCACGCTATTAAGGCTTAATTAATTACTATAAAGATAAGCTTTATATATAAAGATCGCTTAATAAGCACCTTATATATAAATAGTAAAGAGTTATACACTTAATACTATAGCGGGCTTAAGCTTCTTAGTCCTTAATGTCTTTTTTTAATAGCTTAAGGAGTAAACTTATATTAAGATTAAAAAATATAACTTTCGTCCTTAGTATATTAGTAATAGCGGCGATAATATAACGAGGGTAAAGCAGCTAATATATAATAAGCATAAAGCGGCGAATATATATTAAGCTTATAAGGAAAGTATATATAACTTTAGTAAAAAGAAAAAAGAGTATATATACGCGCGTAGTATATAAAAAGCAATATCTTTATTACCGCGTATATAATTAGTAGCTAAGTAGCGTAAATAAATAATAAGCTGATTTAAGAATATATACGCGCTATAAGGCACTAAATTCTTATTAGCAGGGCTTATTATAAGCTTACTTTTATAAGAAGTTAAAGCTACGTTACTTATAAGGGGGATATAAGCCGAAAAACCTAACTTACCCTTTTAACTACGCGTTAAAAAGAGCGGGTTAAAGAGGGGATAAAAGGGGGGCTATTACTTATATCTTAAGCTTAAAGTATAGTGCTTTAAGCCGTAGGACGCTTAAGTTTAAGGTGGCCTTAGCTAACTTAAGCCGCGTTAAACTGCTTAGCGAGCGGGATATACTTATAGCGGAAGGCGCACTGTTTTCTTTATATAAAGTTATAAGACTTTATATAAGGCGGACTAAACGTAAATAAAAGAAGGTTTTACCTTAAGCGCTTTAGTTTTTCCTTTTTGTTTAAAAATATCGAATTTTAAAAAACCTAGATTAAGTCCTTAGTATAAACTTAATAATAATAAATGTAACATTTTTCGCCGGCTATTTAAAAAACATCATCTTAATAAAGAAGTTGCGGAATAATACTAGCTAAATCCTTAACTTAAAATAAAGCTTATTATTAAATTCTAAAGCATGCTAATAAAGAAGATAGCGATAAAACTAACGCCGCTACTATTTATTATCTACTAGCTATTTATACTATAAAGTTATAATAGTTAAGAAAAACGTATAATACTATTACTTTAAATACTAGTAAATGCCGGCTAATATAAAGCAATTAGCTGTTTTAGAAATTATTAAAAAAACGCTATAGCTATTAATATAAACAATTTTACTTATTTTAGTTAATTTTTAGCTATAATAGAAACTATAAGATACTTTATTTATAATTTTAGCTTAAAAGATAAAGGATAACTTATTTTTTATTAACTTCGCTTAAAAACTTTATACGGCTATTATAGCTAAAAGCAGCGTTTACCTCTTTTTAAAGGAAATAAAATAAATTATATACGTATATAAAAATACGAATACTATATTAACAGATAATCTATTTAAGCTAATAAATATTATAAACTAAAGCTTAGTAAACTAAAACTACTTTACGATAAAAAAACTTATTCTCTTTAAGTTTATTATAGTCTTTATACTTATAAAAGATATACTTATTACTTAAGGAAAACCTACTAATTTAAGATACTTATTTAATAAACTATCTTAATTTACTTATACTAAAACGATAAAATATAAGATAAATAACCGAACTAAATAATTGAAGATATTTATTAATAAAAGGGCTAACTACTTTTACGTTTATTAAGTTTTTATTTTTTACCTCGCTCATATTACGATTAATACTACTTAGATAAACCCGCTAATTAGTAAAAAAAACCTTTTATAATACAATAAGCGGAATTAAATATTAATATTCTTAAGACTTATAATAAGCAACTTACTATTAATACTATATATATAAAAGTATTAGTTACTTAAAGGCTTATAGCTTGCTTATTACTTAGTTAATCTTATAGTATTTTATCTTAATTTAACGTTAATAACTTAAAAAAGAAACGTTATTATTAAAGCCTGAAATAAACAAAAAGATAATACTTAGAGATTATATTTATAGGTTTAAATTTTATATACTATTTATAATAAAGCTAATATACTTATTACGCCTTTTATAATAATAGGCCTCTTTTTTATTATAAAAAAGATATTTACTACTTAAAAACTTATATTTTTCTATAATAAGAACGAGCCTAGTTATAATCTTTTCTTTAGGAGGTAGCTAAGTATTATAATAAATACTAAGAATTAGCTTATATAGTTTTACTAAAGCTAATATATAAATATTATAATTACCCTTTATAACTAAGTTTAGTTTATAAATATTAGCTTAATAGCACTTATTTTACCTAAGCCTTAAATTAATATCGCTAACTTAGATTAAAGTAACAAGCTAAGCTTATTTATTATAATAGCCTGTAAAAAGAATTTTAAACTTAATTTCTACCTTAAGCTAAGTCTTAAAAAGAAAATATTACACTTAAACGTTTAGTCTTAAGATAAGGTAAAAAGATATAGTATAAAGCTTAAGCTTACCCGCTTTATTTATAAGATTGCTAATAGTTTTTTATTATTATAAAATAATAAAATTACTATTTAAGTTTACGATAATTATTATATAAAGAGACCTTTAGCTAATAATAAGCACGACGTAAAATTAGTATTATTAGTATACCCGCTTAACTAAAAGAACTAAGACTTTATTATCTAAATATATTATAAGCTCGAGAAAAAGAGTAAGAAAAAATAATCTATATAGGCTACTTTATTTGCTTTTTTAGTGTTTTTTATTTTATAGTTAGTAAATAGCAAGGAAAAAAACTTTGTAGTTATGTTTCTTTAAGCGCTTAATAGTCTTATTATACTATATGTTTACTTAATACCGTATTAGTTTAATATAATTACAAAGCTTTATAGTAAAACGTTTATTTTTATAGTTAATTCTTTTTTATTTTTCTACTTATTTGTTATTTACTTAAACTAATAATAGCGCTTTATTATAATAACTTATTAAGGCTTTAAGTGCTTTATAGAAGCTTTAAAAGGTTATAAAAACTCCTTAAGTAAAGATTTACTAACTAAAGTATTAATAAATATTTTAATTATATAGCAGCGTATATTAATAATATTATTATCTTCCTTACCTTTACCAAAAGGTATATAACTTTATAGTAGTCTTCTAGCTTTTTACTAAGTACAGCTTTGCTTTTTTTGCTAAGAAATCCTTTTTAAAACATTTTTTAATTTAGATCTTTAAATTCTAACTTTATAAAGTTCGCTTTAAAAATACTAATAGGTATATTAGTGCCTTATATATTATAATATTTCTTAATAACCTTTAGTTGCTTAAAAGAAAGTTGGTTTTATTAACTAGCTTTGCCTAATAAATCGTTAAAGTATAAAAATAAAAAACTGCTAAATTTAAATCGAATAGTAAAACGCTTATCGTTTCTTTTATATATATCTAACTACTTTATACTTAGCTTTTTTAATTAATTTTTAAGATCTTTATTTATACTTTTTAGATATTTATTATTATTATATAAATAAACTATAAATATCCTTATAAAATTGCTTTATAAACTAAGTAGAAACTTAGTTAAAAACACTTATCGCTATAATTATAAAATTCTTTTAAATACCTTTTAATATCCTAAAAAAATTAAGAATAAAGTTTATCTTATGCTTTTTAAAGTGTTTTCTTAATTAAAAACATAGTAAACAATTAATTAAATCTCTTATAGATATCTTTAAAGATCTATTAAAAAAAACTAAATCTATATAGCGTTTTTAAGGTATCTTCTATAGTTAAAAATACTATAAACTATAGTTAAGATGTTTAATAAGTATTTTTAAAAATCTCTTAAAATTCTTAGCGGAGTTTACTAAGTAGTTTTTATAGTATTTCTTAAGGCATGTCTTTATAGCGCGTGCTTTTAGTATTCTTAGTATTAAGTCTTATATGCCCGTTTAAGTTTTCTAAAAAGGATTTTTAAAAGCTAAGTAAAAAGTCTAAACGTAGTAGCTTAGATTTTAATATAAGTTCTTTAAGTTAAGAAAAAGACTAATATCTTTTTTAAATATTATTAGAATAAAATAAAAAGGGGCACTAAGTAATAGCTTTATAATCGTGTTTTATATTATGTTAATATAAGTATTATTTTCAATTAACTATTTAATCTTTAAGCCTATCTAAGTAGTAGTAATTAAGCAGTTTATAAAGGTAACTAATTGTTTTTATTTAGGGCTCTTATAATATATTAAGCTATTCGTTTAACTTATTAAAGTAACTTATATATATTTAGCTAAAATAAGTAATAAGGTTTTAAAACCTTTTCTTAGTATAAGCCTTCGTGCTTTTTAAGCTATAAAAAGCGGTTAAGCTATAAAACGTTTCTTTTTAGCTATAAAATATATTATAAAAAACTAGCTTATATAAGTCTTGTTTTATATTATTTTTTTACTTACTTTTTTTACTATCTTTAATCCTTTACTTAGTCCCCCTAACTACTTATAAAGCTGCTAAGCCACTTATAAGCAATATATTATATATTGCTTACTACTATTAGTAAAGGGGTCAAACTATGTTTTTAGCTTATTTTAAAAAAGAGAAAATATCTTCTTAAATAATACAAAATGCTTTAGCTAAAACGTTATATACTTTATATTTTACTAGAACTTAATAACGTTTTATACTTTAAAAAAGGATAAATATAAACTTAGTACTAGTAAGAATACGTAGAAATATTTAATTTATAGTTTAAAGAGGATTAATAATAATACGGCGGACGAAAATAGCTATAATATACTAAAATAGTATAATAATAATTCGGCTTAGCTCTTTTTATACTAAAAAAAGAAAATATTTTTCTTTTTTCTTCTTAGTTAAAACTTAGCCCTTTATATAATGTAAACTCTGCTTTTTTTATTACCTTTAAGGTTTTATACTTTAGTGCTTTCCTTATACTTTATACCTTTTGCCTACTATTATAGCTATTTATACTATATTATTACTAGACTTTTAAAAAAAATTATATATAGTTATAAAAGGAGTTTTAAGTAAAACTAAGCTACTTTGCTAATTTTAATATATATAGTTAGCACTAAAGTAATAAACGTTTATATTTTTACTTAAAAGCGGGTAATAAGGTCCTTAATAGGCTTAATGCTTAATTTCTTACCTTTAAGGTTTTAAAGGTATTTTATAATATTAAAGAACCTTTTTATAAAAAGGGCCTTTAAGGTAAGAATATAAAGCGTGTAGTTAGTATCGCTAATAAAGTAAACATCGAAACCTAAAAACTTTATTGCTTAAAATAAAGTTAAGTTACGTTTTAATTCCTTATAGGCCTATAAGTAAACTTTAGTATAGTTTATAGCTAGGCCGAAACTCTTAATTATTATAATCTTCTTGCTAAAATATAGTCTTATAAAGCTAAGCTAATTAAAAATTGTGTTTATTACTATTAATAGCTTTTATAAGATTAAGCGGCGGAATATATTATAAAGCTAGTTATTACTCTCTTCTTTAGTTAAGGAGTGGCGGCGGATAGACTATAATAAAGCGCTTATACGATTTTATATAACTAAGCTAACCGTAGCGGCTAAAGAGAAAAGCATATACTAAGTCGGACTAAAAAGGTCTTTAAGGCTTATAGCGGCTATAAGCTAAGAAAAGGATTCCGTTATATAGGCTAAATAATATATAAAGTAAGACGGAGTTTTTATTATAGTAGCTAAAGACGCTATAATAAACCTAGCTATAAACTAATTAAGCTAAGCCTTAATATATAGTTAAAAACGGCGTGGATATTGTTTTAATAATTTAGTTAAAGCGGGTTTTTACTAATTATAATAGCTACTATAAATCTTAAGACTATAGTAAGGTTAGCTAGCCTAAGAGCGTTTAATATCGGCTAATTATTCTGTTAATAAAGATTTCCGGCGACGCCTTAAAAAATATATAAGCGGCGGGGGCTTTTAAAAAGTAAAAGCTAAGCAAAAGGTATAGCTATATTGCTATAAAAGCGGCTATTTAAAGTACGCGGCGGTAGAAAGCTAAGAGGTAAGTTATAAAAGTTAAGCGTTTAAAGAAGGTAGTATAAGCTATTTTTATAGTATTATAATTTAAGTTAAGCTTATTAGCTTAAGCGCGGTTATAAAAAGCGGCGTAAGTTTATATAAAAGCTTAAACTTAAAGGTTTTAGCTGTTGCTAAAAGACTTAAGGCTATAAAGTATAGCTTCTTTATTTTTATATAGCTTAAGCGCTTACTTATATCTTTTATATTAAAAGTATAAAGACTTATATAAAAGTAGGCTAAAAGATTATTATAAAATAGCTAGTCTTAGCTATAAAAGACGTAAAATAATAAAAAGACTTAAAATAAGAGTATAAAGATCGTAAGCTTAAAGTAAAAAAGGCTATATATATAAAAATAGGTAAGGTATAGCGGGCTAAGGCCGGTGGTAAAAGGAAGTATAGCTATAAAAGGAGGGGAAAAAAAGAAAAAAGGTAAGCGTTAAAAAGAATTAAAATAAGTATACTATAAGGCTAAAAGGGCCTTATTACTTAAGGTAAATAGCAGTATATTATTATTAAAATAATTAATTACTTTAAGTATAGTAAGCTAAAGTTTTTTATAAATTATAATAGCCTTTAAGTCTTATGCTTTAGCTTTACTACTTAATTCTCTTAGTCGGAGAGTTTTATATTAAGTTATAAAAGCTACGTATTATAGTTTTATTTTTACTAGTTAAGTAGCTAACTCTTTTTATACTTTCTTAAAGGCTTTTATAATCTTTAGCGAGAAGACGGCTTTTTTATTTACTTAAAGGTTATAGCTACTTAGCTAGCCTTTTCAAGCTATAAAAAACTCCTTTTATAGCTCTTTACTACTTTTCTTTATTATACGACTTTATAAGATTTTTTCGACGTTTTACTTATTTAAGTAAAGTATCCTTTTATCTTAAACTAGCTTTAAGCTTATAGCTAGCTTATTTACTAAGCGTAGTTATACTACTAAAATAACTAAATAGATATTTAAAGACTCTTTTATATTTTACTAATATATAAGCTATCTTATTTTAGTAGTAACTTTAAATAGCTTTATATGTTTTTCTTAATGCTTCGCCGGCTTACCGTTTGCTATAAAATATCCTTTACTAAGCTATAGCTAAACTTAATCG
Source organism: Ophiocordyceps robertsii (assembly GCA_027405785.1). Taxonomy (NCBI): domain Eukaryota; kingdom Fungi; phylum Ascomycota; class Sordariomycetes; order Hypocreales; family Ophiocordycipitaceae; genus Ophiocordyceps; species Ophiocordyceps robertsii. Next base: position 87,924 of record JAPEBW010000014.1, on the reverse strand, counting down.
CTAAGCTTAAATTTTAGCAGGCGGTATTTTTTATTATATTTATTCTTTATAGCGGCTTAAGCATTAGTAATTACTAACCTAGTTTTTTTTATAAGACTTCTTAGTTCTATAAGTATAAGTAGTTGCTAAAAGACTAAAGTTTATTATTTATTCTTATTCTTATAAAAAGCTTACTTATAGCTATACAAATTATTAAGAAGAAGGAATTATTAAGGCTAAACTATAAGGCTATTAGTATATTAGTTTTGCGTAACTTTAAAAAATCAGTAAGAAATAATCGTAGCGCAATTTTTATAGTTTAGTTCTGCTTTTTAAATAAGCTATTATATTAAAGGTACTAAGCAGTAAATATAAAAAGCTTTGATTTAAAAGCTTACTATAAAGTCCGCTAAAACACTAAAGTAAACTTTATATCTTAGTTAAAGATTATCTCTTTTAAAATCTATAAATTAGCGTGGAGTAATTTAATATATAACGCTTATACTTAGTTTTCCGCTATAAACTAGTTATTACTTAAAATAAGAAGATATATCTTTATAAATTTCTTAGTTATAATTAATAAGGTATTAAAGAAATTTTTTATAAGATCTTTTTTAAAAGCTATTTAGCTTAAACGACTAAGAGTTTAATAATAAAGTTTATTACTATAATATAGTATAAAACTAGCGGGCTTTAAAGAAAGATAAGCTACTTTAACGTCTTACTTTAGTTAGTTTAGTTCCGGTAATAAGTATTATAGCTATCTTTAACTTTATTTATATATCTACTAAGCTATAAGATTAAGAAGCTTTTAGATAAATCTTTTTATATATAAGGAAGGCCGGTATAAGAGTATTTAGTAAAAGCGTCTTTAACGATTTTCTTAGTATAAGTCTTAAGGATATATAGTTTTTAGCGTTTGTTGTTTTTTAAAAAGTATAGTAGCCCTTATAACTAAAAGAATAAAAGCCTTAAGATACTATCCTTATTACGAAGCTACGCGATAATTTCTATTTACTATATATCCTTTACGTATCCTTTAATTATCTTTTAGCAAAGTAGTAATTTAATTATTACTTCTAAGTAAAAGAATATATAGTCCGCTATCTTATCTTCTTTAATATATTTTAATTTCTTTCCTTAGTTTAAAAATACTAGCTTATCGTCTTAGTATAGTAAATAAAAGAGAGCGTTTAGTATAATATTCTTAACACTTAAGATATAGTATACTTTAAGCGGAAATTAGTTCAAGTATTTAGAGGCGAGGACTAGTTTATTATAAAATTTTACATTAATAAAAAATAGGTATTTTTAGTATATAATCCTATAAGTACTTATATAGTTAGTAAAGACGACTCCTTATAGTATTATTTTTACGGATAGTACTATAATACGTAGCTTATAGACCGCTTATACTAAGCCGGCTACTTTAAGTTTTATAAGCTAATATTACGGTTCTCCGCTTTAAAAGGCGCGGCTTAAGTAAATAATAAGCTATACCTTAGTTTGTGCTAATAAAGTCTTTTTATCTTATTCTGTATCTTCTTTTAAGTAAAAAGCTATAGATGCTACTTTATATTCTTTAAACGTATTAATTTAAATTAGTAGTTATTAAGCGGGGTTAAAGTCGTAAATCGTTAAATGCTTAATAAGCTTTTTAGTTAAAGTCGCGAAGGCTTTTTCTTTTTCCGGAGTAAGCTAAAAAGCAGCTTTCGCGGTATATTATACTTATCCTTAGCTTTTTAAAAAGACCACTTCTTTTTATCTTACTTTAAGCAGCTTTATCTTCTGTTTTTATTAGATATTTACTTTTTTAGTAAAATATAAGACTATATAATATAGCTACTTAATAAAGCCGATCTATTTCTTAAGCTATTAAAAGTTCTTTAAAAACGCAATATTCTTTAAAGCTTATATACGTTTATTTATATTTATTAAGCCGATAGCGTTTACCTTAAACCTAAGAAGTTATATAGATAGGTATAGTAAAAAGGACCTTAGTTTAAATAAGGTAATATTTTAGTTATAAAAAGCGGAATACTACTTTTAAGAATTAAAGGTATTTTTCGGCTATATTAAAAAAGATAATAGTATTATTAATATAAGCCGCTATATATTCTTAGTATTTATAAAGAACGTTATTAATAAATCTTTAAACGTATACTAAAGATTTCTTAACACCTATAAGCGTTATTAGCGATCTTTTCAGCCTGCGATAGCTTATAACTATATATCTTTTTTCGTAGTTTTAGTAAATTAAAAACTAGTAAAGAAACAATTATACGTTTACCGCGTTATAAAAACCTTTTCCTTTTAAGGCGCTTAATTATATCGCTTTAAAGCGGTATTTAGTAAGCGTTTAAAGTAGTAATAGTATTAATCTCTTTTAAATCTATAACTATTTATCCTTTTTTTCCGTTTATTATCTTTTATACTATAAATACTAGCGCCGTAAATTAAGTTAGCTTATAGACCTACTTTAATTATCCTTACTTAGTTAGCTAGCTAGATATCGTATTTACTACTTTCTTATCTTTTTCGCTTAATAAATATAATTTTAATACGACTTATTAATATTACTATTCTTTTACTAAGGGGATATGCATATATTTTAGACTTATTTCTATATACTACTCCCTTATCTTTTTAAAAGCAAGGAAACGATTAAAAGATATCTTACATCTTTAATACGTATTTTAAGTTTTTAGCGTAGATTTAAACGCCTTCGTTCGTAATAAGTTTAGGTATATCCTTAGTTTAGCTAATTTTAAGTTTATAGTTTACTATAAGATCCTTTTATAAAAGGTCTTTAAGGGGGTTTATCTTTTCTAGGTTTTTTATTAAGGCTTCTGCTAAAAAAAGAGTAATATAGACTTCTTTATATAGCTAGAACTACTTATTAAGGTTTATAAGTATATTTACCTTTTAGCTTTAGTAAGGTATTAGCGGTTCCTTAAAGCGGTTTATTGCCGGAAAGCCCTTATTATTTCATATTATTATCCGGGCGAGCTTAAGGTTATTATAAAAGAATATTATATCGCGTCTTAATAGTAATATCCGGACTTATATAAGTAAGGCATAGCTAGATTTAGCTAGGATTATCGTAATAATAAAGTAGATTACCTATTTATATATTTTAAGTCTTAATTAAACTATCTTAACTTTAGCTTTAATCCCTTTATAAGCTCCGATTTATTAGACAAACATAAAGTTTATAAGGTCTTTTTAATAAAGAACGAAAAAATCTTAGCTTAGTAATATATTAACCGCTAAGTATTTTACTATTAAAGCGCCGATCTTTACTTTCGCGACCGCGAGGCTACTATTTAGCCTTCTTAATATATATATAGTTAATTCCGCTTATTTAATAATAGCCGTCCTCTTTACTTTTTAGATGAAAATTTGTTAATAGGAGTTTATAGTTATATCTTAAAAGGTTTTTATAAGGTTAGCTTAAATAAGGCTTTAGTTTACCTTAGTATCCGTATAAGCATTAACGCTTATCCTAGGGCTTACTTTTCTATAAACTAGTAAATATCTATACGTAAATCGTAATAGCTTATTTAAGCTTAATAGTTAAACGTTAGGATAAGCCTTAACTATTTAAACGCTTTTAAGCTTTAAGATAACTACCTACTATATTAAGGTACATTTTTATATAGCTTCGTCTTAGTAAAGGTTAAGGGGGTATTTATTTTCAACGTATTAATCAAGCTTATTTTTCGAGGGGAATACTTTACTATAAAATCCGTATACTTTATTAGCTTCTTAAACTAAGTCTACTATAAAGTAGATTATAGTTTTTCTTTTAGCTTTTATTAATCTCTATTTAAGCTTCTTTTATATTATAATTTCTATTCCTTAGCTTATTATTAGTTTTTATTATAGATTTTTCCTTTATCGCGGGATAAGCTTAGTTTAGTCTTAGCGTTAGTAAGTATATAGTTTTAAAGGACTTTTTTTTTAAGCCGGAGGACCTTAGCTTATATCCTTAGTTATTTTAACGGGTTCTTTCCTTAACTTAAGAAACGATATATATACTATAATATATCTACTTAGGCCGGGCGGTCGGCGAATATAACTAATAGTCCTCGCGATCTTTAAATAGATAGTTTAGGCGTCTTAAATTATTCTTTAAGTGCGTATAAAGTATAGCTAGTTAGGCCCTATCTTTTTATAGGTTAAACGTATTCCTTTTACACTAATAAGTTCTTTTAAGATCCCTAAGTATATTTAACTTATAGCTAAGAAAGAATTCCCTTATATTTGTTAATTTATCCGTTAATATCCTTCTTTCTTATTAAACGGTATAAGGATTCTTAAAGATAAACCTTTAGTCTTTAGTAAATTACTATAGTTAAGTAGTTTCGCTAATAAAGCACGGCCTTAGCTTTATATTATAAGCGTAATATATAATACTTAAAGTTAGATCTTATAGCTATATCTTTAATAGTAAAGTGCTTATTATGAAGTGCTTATATTGCTATATTTAAGCGTATTATAAATCGCTTTTATAAGGCGAAAATTTACTAGCTTAATTCTATACTAAGCTTACTAAGCTCTTTTTATTATACTTTTAAAAGGTCTTTAGAATACTATTTTACTACGCTTCTTTAAAGGAAAAAAGGAAATTAAATAGCTAAATAATCTATATAAGCTATACTTTTATTAGCGTTCCGGCGGATAAAGTTAATAAAATACTTTACTCCTTAAAATATACTAGCCTTATTATCTTTTTAAACCTCGTTAAAAGATACTTTTAGTAGTCTAAATAAGTTTAATCTTTTTATATTCTTAGCTTATAATTAAGGTTTTTCTTAAGGCTTAGTTAGTATTTCTTCTTTTTTTAGTACTAAGAGGAGACTAAGAAATTATTCGTTTAATATTACTACTATTTTTACTAAAAGGCTTAAGGCTATACTTAGTCTTAGTATTTACGCGCGAAGTATAAATAAGTTTAGCCTACTAAAGATATTATTTACCGCGTTTTTATCGCTTATTATTAAGGTCTTAGTTTAAATATTTTTACTAAGTACTTAACATTTTATTTTATATGCGTTTTAAAATCAACCGCGCTATAAAGCCTTAGGAGTTTATAGCTTATTTTTATAAATTAAGAGTCTTTAAAACGCTTTAATTAAGGCGGCTATAGCGTAAAAAGCTTAGCGGTAATACTAAACTAAGAAACTACTAAGTATCTTTTATTACGGATTTCCCGTTTAGGCCTATAAACTAAACTCTATTAGTAGTACGCGGTAAAAATATCTACTAAGCTTATCGTCCTAAGAAAAGAGCGACTTTATTATAAGTTTTATCCGGAGGGTGCTTAAAAAGCGGGGAAATAAAGGGTTTTTAAGTTAGCTTATCTTTACCTTTTTTATTTAAAGGATAATCGATTTATTTAAATAGTACTAAATTTAGTTTACTTAGTTATATAAGTTTTATTATTTTACAGTTTATCTTTTATTAGTATTTTAAAAGCAGATTTCCTTTTAAAGGGTAATAGTCTTAGCTAAATTAAGCGGGAGTTATTTAACGTCTTATTTAGCTTTATAAGCTATCTTAGTATAATACCTGAAAAAAGGGTAAAAAAGATTATTAAATTAGTATACTTAGTAAGCCGCGGCCTTTTTTACTTTTATAGCCTACTTATCTTAAAGCTTAATTATAAGTATATTTAGGAACAGGTGCTTATTATTAAGGTTAAACTTAATAGCTAATAAGAGTTTTTTACTAAAGAAAATATCGTTTAATATCTAACTTCTTATAAAATAAGTGCTTAATTATGCGATATAGTTACTCCTAGCTTAGTAGATATTTAAGAGATTTCCGTTTAAATAAGGAGGAATTACTACTATTTTCTACGCTTTAAAGCGTAAAGATAAAGGGATAAAGCGCGGACTAATTTCCGCTAGTTAAAACTAGTACTATAAACTAATTACTACTAGTTAAGCTAGTATAATAAACTAATTTCTGTACGTAAATATATATAAGGGTTTATAAATAGTAAAAAGCTTATCCTTTTTAAATTATATTTAGCTACCTTTAAATTTAGTTTGAAAGATTATTTTTAGGATATTTAAATACATTATTTAGCTATTTATTATTAGTATATAAAGAAACCGTAAATATTCTTATAAAACTACTTATTAAACTAAGTATAAGCTTAGTTAAAAATACTATAAACTATAGTTAAGGAAATCTCTTAAATATCCTTAAATATCCTTTAGAAATTCTAGTAAAGTTTATTTATATCTTTTAAGGTATTTTCTTAGTTAAAAACAGGCTAAACTATAGTTAACATATCTTATAAAAATCCTTAGATATCTCTTTAAAATACCGGCGGAATCTATTTAGTAGTTTTTATAGTGTTTTTTATAGTTAAAAACGTTTTAAACTATAGTTAAATAAGCTCTTAAGTATTTATAGTTATATCTTAAAAACCTTAGCGGGGTCTATTTAGTAATATTTATTACGTCTCTTTAAGCGAGTCTTCGTAGCTTATACTTTTAGTGTTCCCGCCGCGGGGTTTTATAAGGCTTCTTAAAAGTAAAGTAAGAAGTTTAAGCATAGCCGCTTAAATTTCGTATTATTTAAACAATATCTTTTTTTATATAATAAGACCTTTTAAAGGTTTTCTTTAAGACTTTAAACTTCTTTTATTTAAAACTATAAACTTCTTTTTTAAGATCTTTTACTTAATATAAAATAAAAAGATATATCTTTAATAATATATTAATTACTATTACTAAGATATTAAAAAGTTTTTTTAAGTCTTTTTATAAAATCTATTCCGCTTAAACTTAAAAGAGTTTAATAATAAAGCTTATAAGTATTATATAGTTTAAAACTAATACGTTTTAAACTATAATAAGCTACTTAATCCTTTACTTTTATTAGTTTAATAATAATTATAAGGTATATAGCTTTAAATAACCTTATTTATATATTTACTAAGCTATAAGATAAAAAGCCTATTAAAACGATGTTATTATATATTAATATAGCTAATATAAAAGTGCTTTATTTTTTCAATTCTAAGCGGTTATACCTAGACTTTTTTCTTAGCCTCTTAGGATTTTATACGGAAAACCTTACTAAATAAAAGACTTTATAGCAAGAATACTTAAAGTACGTACTATAAATACGCGCCCTAGGAAATAGAATAAATACCGCTAAGCTAACCCTACTAAGATTTCTAAAAAATGACTAAAAATACTTGTAGGGCCTTTTAATGATAGTTTATAACGTTTTAAACGATAAAGAATATCTTCATAACTACTAAGCGTATTTTCCTAGTATTTTAAAAGGATATCTAGGGATTTATATAGGATATCTTTACTATAAATTAACTTATTTCTACCTAAAATAACACCTTTAAAGATATAAGATAAACGTTACCGTAATTTGTATAGGCTATTTAAAGGACTTTTTTAACTATAGTTTCTAGTATTTTTATTTAGGCTTATACTTAGTTTTTTAAGTTATTTTAAAAGTATATTTATAGTTAATTTATATAATAAGAAGAAATAGCTAGTTAGTAGATTGAAAGATCTTTAAAATTAAGTTTAAAAGCTAAATATAAAGTAGTGAAATACGTTTTAAAAGAGAAATAAGCTTTTTATTATCTATAAACATTTATATCAGTTTATATATAGTAATTAGTTTATTATACTAGCTTAACTAAAAGCAATTAGCTTATAGTAAAAGCTTTAACTAGTTGTAATTAGTTTATATTTTGTTTTTTTAATACTTATGCGATAAGGTATAGTATTTATATATGCGTTATTAATAATTCCTTTAGTATAAGTCTTAAGGATGTATAACTATTAGCATTTATTAGTTTTAATTAAGTATAATAGTTTTAATAACTAAAGAAGTAAGGGTTAAAGGATATTATTCTTATTATTAAGCTATATAATAATTTTAACTAACTATATATCTTCTATATACTTATTAATGATTTTATAGTAAAGTAGTAACTTAATTAAGACTTTTAATTTTAAGAATACGCAGTTTATTATCTTATTTCCGTTAATACGCTTTTATTCGTTCTTTTAATTTAAAGATATTAACTTATTATCTTAATATCGTAGTTATAAAGAAAGATATTAACTTATTATCTTAATATAGTAGTTATAAAGGCATATTTAAAATAAATTTCTTTTACTTTGGATATAGTATACTTTTAGCAGAAATTAACTTAAGTATTTAAAGGCAAAGACTAGCTTATTATTAAACTTTATATAATTAAATAATAAGAGCTTTTAGTAAATAATCCTATAAGTACTAATATTATTAGTAAAAATAACTATTTTTATTCTTCTTAATAATGGAACAATAGTATATAGTTTATAGACTAGTTATACTAAGCCGGCGACTTTAAGCTTAATAAGCTAATTTTAAGCTTTTCCTCTTTAAAAACCGTAGCTTAAGGAAATAATAAGCCAAACCTTAATACGCGCTAATAAAGTCTTACTATCTGAATTTACGCCTTTCTTTAAGTAAAAAACTATAGCTACTACTTAATATTTTTAAACGTATTATTTGAAATAAATAGTTACTAAGTAATGCTTAAGTTATTACTATTTAAAGCTTAGTAAGGCTTTATGTTTAATTTATAAAGGCCTTGCTTTCTTTTATTTTAGCTAAAAAGTAGCTTTTATAGTAAATTAAGCTTACCTTTAGCCTTTTAGTAAATCCTTTTTCTTTTATTTTACCCGGAGTAGCTTTGTTTTTTATTTTTATAAAACCTTAATTTCTTTAGCAAAGCTTAAAACTATATAGCGCAGCGATTTATTAAGATAAATGTATTTATAAGCTATTAAATGTTTTTAAGAAATATAATACTTTCTAAAGCTTATACCTATTCGTTAATATTTACTAGCTTAATAATATTTATTTTAAACCTTAAGAGCTATAAGTATAAATATACTAAGAAATATTTTAAAACTTATTTTTTTATATTTTTATAAATTTTCATCTTTTATAAAACGGGTTTATTATAAATTATATATACTTTATTAGCTTCCTAGACTAAGTTTTTAAAAAGAAGTTATTATTTCTTTAAGTATTGATTAATATTTATATAAACTCCTTTTATATTAAACTTTTATTTTTTTAGCTAGTTATTAGCCTTAATTATAAGTCTTCTTTTTAAAAATATACTTAACTTAGTTTTAGCGCTAGTAACTTTAAAGTTTTTAAGGCTTTTTTTTCTTTAAGTATAAAAATAGTACTAATAGTACAAGCTAACTAAGTACGAGGAATACGCTAAGTAAGAAGCCCCGCTTTCCGTCCTAACTTAATAAGTAATTTATAGGCCCCCGCGATTGAAGCTATAAGACACTACTTAATTAATAGTATCGCGAGACTATTCTTTTATAATTTCTAAAGCTTCTCTTTTTTAATTACTTAGTAAAGATAGTATTAATAAAAGGATTATAAAGCGGTACTAAACTAGCGCGGCGAAGCTAATATAACCTAAATTAAGGCTTATAAGTATAAGAGATTTATTTAGATAACGAATCTAATTAAATACCTTATATACTTAAGATCATAAAAGTGCCGTTAAGAATATTCTTATTAGTAAGTGCTTAGTCCCCGCTACTTCGAGAAAAATAAAAAGCTCTTTAATCTTATATGAAGGAATTAAAAGAGACTTAATAGTTATTAAAGCGTATTATATAGCTTAAAGAGGAAATATAAAAAAAAGAAGGTTTACTCCTTAACTAATTAAAAAGGCGTTATAAGTCGGACTCCCCCGATTTAGCAGCTAGTTAAAGCAGCGAGGTAAAGCTTAAAAATACTACTTAGTAAGCTTAATTAACTAATTTTCGGAAACGACTTAACTAGCTTTATAACTTAGAGGATACGTTTAAAGTTATACGTTAACAATCTCGCTAAGACGATATAAAATTCCTATTTATAGTGGATTATATATATACTAACTATAAAGCGGGATAGCGCTAATACCCTAAGAATAGCCGCCGATTAATTAAAAATAATATAGTATAAGCTAGATCTATTTTAAAGAATAAACACCTATGCTTATTAAGGACGCGGTAAATAAAGAGATACTTTTAGCGATAAAGCTAAAAAACACTTAGCCGCAAGATATATAGTCTTAACTAAAGTTTAGCCTTAAACTTAACTTTATTAAATAATATTTTAAGCGGCTATTAAAGTAAATATAGTTATTTAAGTTCTTTACTAAGTTACGACTAAAGCTTTAAAAGTAACTTAACCTTTACTTAATACTTCTTTATAAGTATAGTAAAAAAGAACTCGTTTAAGTAGCTTAACGCTACTAAGACGCTATAAATAGTAAAAAACGCCGTTTAAGCATAAGCTTTAGATAAGGATAGCGCGGAATAAGTTTAAGATCCTTTAACTAAGAAAATTCTTGCTATAAAAAACGCTATAGTAAACGTTATTTTAAACGTAAAGAAGGCCTATTCGGGGCATTTAGTAATAAAGCAATTTATATAAAGAGAATTAGCTTGTAGATAAAAGGTAGGAATAGGTAACTAAGTAGTAAAGCTCTTGTTTTGTTATTTTAGTAGCTATCTAATAGTCTATATATAATAAGGAGTGATTTAGAATAAGTAAGGCAATAATAAATAGTTTAATAAATAATAACGAATAATAAATAGTCCTTATTAAAGAGGAGGTTTTTAAAAGGTCTGTGTACTAAAGGGTAAAATAGCCTTTAGTCTATACGTAGCTGAAAATTAAGGGAAGCCTTAAGGAGGCTCGTGCTGCTACTGCAAAATTAAGGGAAGCCTCGGGGAGGCTGAAATTAAAGGAAGCCTCGAGGAGGCTCGTGCTGCTACTACTGCTGCTGCTGCTGCTGCTGTTGCTGCTGTTATTGCTGCTATATTAAAAATAGATATAATACGTTAATCGGGAGGTTTTCGCTACTAAGGCACTACAAATACCTTAACAATAATAAGTGGAGACTTATATTTAAATACCCCTTAATATAGCCGCGGCTAAGGTTATAAAAGAGGGCGAGGCTAAGGCTTATCTTAAAACTAAGGGGTTATTTATTTTAAATATAATAAGCTAAGTTACTATATAAATAAATATACCTCGGCTTTAACTATAAATATTTTAGCGAATACCTAACGTATTAAAGCCGCTTTATAAGAAAACGCTTAAAGACCGGAGTAAACGCTTTTCCTTTAGCTATATTAATACCTTAAAGAGAGCTATTATAAACTCTTATAGTGCTACTAAGGCAAAGCCTTATTAATATAAAGGTATATCTAAATACTTATAGTATAGTAAACTTAGTTAACGTATATTTCGTACGCTAATAAGGCTTACTATAAGTCTTAGTATTATATCTTAAGCTCTTAAGACTAAGCGAAAGTTAAGCAAACGACTATAAGGTTTAAGAGGTTTTAGTAAAAATGACCGATATAAGGGGCACCGAAAAGATAATTACTTATTACTATATTATTACTAATACGTTAACGCTAAATAACTATATACTAATCTTATAATTAACTACGGCAATTACGAATAAGAAAATCTATATTATTTTATAAAAGAAGTAATAGTAGTTTAAGTACTAAATTAGTAGCGGTTCCTTATATAGTTAATAAAAATTCGTAAGAAATAACTTAAATAAGGCCCGTATTTATATAATCGCTGCTAAACTAAAGCTAATTTTGCTACTAAATAAAGATAATAAGAAAGGAATCCCGGAAGGAGAAGAAAGTAAGATATTATTAATTTTATGCCGATTTTAAGACGTATTCTTAGTAAGTAAGTCTAGCTTAAACCCGGTTATAAAAAAAATAGATTATATAATTAACTTAACTTTAAGCGTAAAACCTCCTTTTAACCTAATTTACTTTTTATCCTATAATAAATTATAAGTATTAAGGGACTAGATTAAAAACCTTATAAGAGGCGGTATTATCTAGGAATTTTAAAGCTTAGTAAGCCTACTAATCCTTTTTATCCGTAAGAAAAATAGCAGCCTTTACTTTTATAAACACTACTAAAAGCTTAACCGCGTAATATAGAAATCGGTACTTTTTACCTCTTATTTTAAAGATCCTTAAATATTACTAAAAAGCTAAATTCTTTTTTAAGATTAATATTTAAAACGTTTACTAATATATCTATATAAAAGAAAGCGATAAGTAGAAGATAGCCTTCTAATTACGCTATAAATATTTTAAATACCTTATTATACTATTTAGCTTAATAAACGCTTTAGCTACCTTTAAAGCTATTTTGATTAAGCGATAAAAGGCCTTCTTAATACTATTTTTAAATTATATCTGAATAATATCCTTATCTTTTTATAAATAAAAAAAGAATATACTTAATACCTTTAATAAGTTATAAAAGGACTACGTATAGTATAATTGTTTAAAAAGCTATCTAAATATTTATTTTAGTAGTAATTAGTTAAGTCCTTTAGTTTTACTTTATTAGTTAATAAGGTATTAATAAATCTTTAATAAGTAAATATAATTGCTAAATTGCTAGCATTTAATAATTATCGAGATATTTAAGTCTTCTTTAGGTTTTATAACTACTACTATCGTTTTATTTACTACTACTTCTATATAGTAGCATCTCTTACTTTACTACTAAGAGATAATAGTAATAGTAAAAGCTAAAGAAAGTAAATTTAAACGCAACTAGATTTTTAGCGTTTTAGTCCTTAAAAAATATATTTATTAATATACCCTTACTTTAATACAATAACTTAAAGAGGTATACTTAAATTCAATCCGAAATATTATAATATATAATAGCGGGTATTTTATCTTTACTTAAAAATAAAAGTCGCTACTATTTAATAGAATTTTAGTTAAAAAAGTTTACTAAGGCTAAGTTAAACTACGGAGTCTTAAACTAAGAACTATTTACTATTATTAAGTTATATAATTACTAGCGATACTATGTTAAAAAAGCCGCATAATAAGTAAAAGTCTTATTTAACTATTTTAATCTTGAAATGTCTATACGCTAAACCTCTTTAAATCTAAGATAAGGACGATAGTATATATACTTAGTACTATTAAACTTTAAAATTAAGTATAAGGCAAAGAAATAAAAACCGGCAAACGTACTATTAGGAATACTTAATTATAAGGGCTAGAAGCCCTTATCTATAAAGTTACTACCGCAGCTTTAATTAAAGCTAGCTTTAATAAATTATATAACTATTTATAATCCGTAAAGGGAAAATAAAAAGTCTTTATAAGTAAAAGAAAGCTTGACTTTAAGCCGGTATAAGGATAGTAAGTTGCCTTTATATAAAAAATATATATAAGCTTTTATATAGTAACCTACTACTAACTTAAGAGTAAACCTTAAGTAACTAGCTATATACGCTAAAAAGAGAGCTAGTTATAAAAAGCTACTCTTAAGGGAGACTATAAAAGATATAGCTTATAGCCTTTTAATATATACCGTAAAGGTTGTTAATGCTTTGCTAAAATTGCTAAAACGCACTTAAAGCGAAGATATAGTAATTATTTAACGAAAAGCAATTAAAGACTTCTTAAAAAAGAAGTATTCTTAGTTATTACGATTAAAGTAATTATTATTATAAAAAGGATAAATCCTAATACCTTTTAATATTGCTTTACGGTAAGAGTTAAGGTAACTTTACTATAATGACTTATTAGTAAGATACTTTAAAGGCTAATAAATAAGGATATTCTTATTAAGGAATTTTTACGAAGAAAATATAGTAAAGAATATTAATTAATATATTTAAGAATGCTTAGTATGTTAAGGCGCTATATTAAGGAGGTAATGCCTTTTTAGCGCTATATTATAATTACTATGCTTTATATAACGATAAGAAAAACTATTAATAGACTTTATTATAAATCTTATAAAAGTATAAAATAAGGGATAAGAAGTTAATATAATGAAAGTAATTATAGACTAATATACTAAGTACTAGGTTTTTATTCCGTGTTTTAAAATAATAAACGCGCTTAAGATAACAAGGGCATTTTATTATAACGTTAAGTTAATATATAGGCCCTTAAAAGACGTAGTTACAAATAGACGTTTACTATTTACTAGTAAGGTTTAATTAAACCTATATTTTATTTTATAAGTAAGACGTAAATTATTAATAGCGTTTTACCCTTTTACTAATAAGTAAATATAACGTATAAATTAAGTAGTATACTACTACTTAAGATACTTTATAAATTTAAAATAAATACACTAAGTATTACTTCTTTAAGTAGAAGAATTTACGTATTATAACGTAACTAATACTATCACTACGCTATCCTTTAACAAAGCCCTTTTAAGCTACTAGCTAAACTTTTATATTAACGTTTAAGATAATATTATAAAAAAGGAGGTACTTAAAGTAAAGGTAAGAATTAATAAGCTAAAAGTTTTTATAATAACGACTTAAAAAATACTAGTAAAAGGCTATTAAAGCGTAAGCGAAGGACTATAACTTTAAGTACTAACTACTTTAACTAAAAGTTAGAAACCTTTTTATGCTCTTTATAAAGAATTTACGCTTTAAGAATAAGAAAAAGAAGCTATAAAAAAAGGAGTTTAAAAGATAATAATAGTGTTTAGCTCGCTAAGAAGAAAGGTGTATATAAGGGGTGCCTTTATATATATGTTGCTAACCTTTATAAATAAAGGCTAGGGCTATACTTAAGGCTCTTATAGGAAATAAGGTGTAAGGCCCTGGCCTATACACTTCTTATATTTATAATAATAGCTATCTCCTAAGTATATTAAACCTGTTTAAGTACTATAAGCTATTAAGAAGTAAGATCATTATTAAGCTCTCTTAAATAAGTACTTTTAAATATATAATATATTTTATATTAGCTTATTAAAACTTTTAAAAGAAAAGCTAAGTAACTAAGGAGGCGCTAAACTATTAATAATACTTAACTTTTAAGATAAAGAAGGCGAATAACAAGTCTAAAAAGTACTAAATAAGAAACGTATAAAAAGCAATACCTTTTTCTTAGTTAAGTAAAAAGGATAGCTAGTAAAGTATAACTAGTAAGTTTATGCTAAAAATATAGTAAATAGCTAAGTACTTATTAATAAATACTTTTCTAACTTTATTAAGAAAAAGAAGAAATGCAGAACTAAGTAAAAGCTTAAAAGCTAAGGGTATAAGGATAACTTGCTTATTAAGTTATAATTTCTTATTAACTTAATTTACTACTAATTAACTATATCTTTAATTAAAGTAACTATTTATAAATTAGTAAAATATAAAATAAGGAAGAAAAGTAAGCAAAAGTAAATAACTTAATGAAAATATAAAGCTAAGCTAAATCCTCCTTAAAACGATAACGATAAAAGAAAGAAACTATAAGTTAAGCTATAACTACTTGATATTTTTAATAAAGAAGAGATAAAAAAAAGATAAAAGAAAAGATAAACTTAAACTGTTCTTTACCTATATTAACGCTTCGCCGGCGTTGCGGGAACCTCTTAAATAGTCCCCTTATTTTTTTAATTAAGGAGGGAAACGTTAATATACCCCGCTCCTTAATTAACTACCTCTTAATAAATATAGTACTTACCTCCGCCTTTATAATAAGTAAGGCGTATTGCTAAAACGTATAGTTTATGTCGCTTATAAGTAGCGAGAGTTTTAACCGTGCTTTTTAAGCATAGTACTCCGGACTAGCTATATTAATGTTAAAAAGCGGCGCCGGGGTTAACCGAGTAAGCAGCTCGCGCCGCTTATTAATAAGCGTAAAATAATCGCTATACTAAGACTTAGAGATTATTAGCTAAACGCTAGTATATTAATCGTAAATTAATCACTATTATATCCTTTTTAACACTTATAATACTATTCCCCTTTTAATAAGTTATCTTAGCAATATCAAACGCCTTATAGAGATACTAGGCCGTTATAGCGAGATAGTAATAAGCCTCCTTATTAAATATAAAGGCGTTATTATTACTATTATTACCCTTAAAGTTCGTTTTATAAATATTAAGTATATTAAGCTCTAAAATATAATTAGGCACGGCGACAATATTAGTATAGTCGCCGGCTATAATTATAGTTACTAGCTATAATTATAGCCG
Organism: Ophiocordyceps robertsii; assembly: GCA_027405785.1. NCBI lineage: Eukaryota > Fungi > Ascomycota > Sordariomycetes > Hypocreales > Ophiocordycipitaceae > Ophiocordyceps > Ophiocordyceps robertsii. The sequence goes on along the minus strand of JAPEBW010000014.1, from coordinate 71,865 downwards.
CTTATATAGTACTTAGCTAATAAATATTAATAGTAAATTTAATTAATAACTATAATTTATTAATAATATACTTAATCGTAAGTAGCTATACGCTAATAGTATTACTCGCACCTTTTAGATGTATAACTAAAGAAAATATACTTAATCTTTAAAACCTTAATAAGCTTAAACTTAAATACTTTATAAGCTATAATAGTAGTTTAAAGATAATATATATACTAAAGTTTAGTAATTATTATACCGCTAATATAAATAGCGCTAGCTTTAGCTTTAAACTATATATATTCCGCGTATAAAACAATAAAGATATTAGCCTTACTATTACCTATATTAATTTAAGTATTATTATCGCCGTTATTATTACTATTGCTTATTATATTTAGTTACTCTCTTTTAAGGGGAGGCGTAATAAGCGGAGTATTATAGCTAGGTATCGCTAGGATATTAAGGCCTAATTAATTTTATTATTACTACTCTTAAAGAGTAGTATTATTATAAGCACTACTAATACTAAAAGTAAAAAACTTACTTTATACTAAGTAATTATTAATAAGCGTATTAATTACTATATCCTTAAAAATAAGCGGAAGGTTAAATATAGGCCTTTTTTAAAAGGTGCTTTTTTATTATAAGGTAACTATAAGCTAAGTTTCTCCTTAGCTTAACCTTTCTTAGTATTAATACTAGCCTTTCCGGCTAAAGGAGAGTTAAGAAATTAAGAAGAACCTTAATTGCGATTAAAACGCTTTAAGGGCGAACCTATTAAGAGTTAATACTATATCCGATAAAGGAAATCGGCGCGCTTATTAGTTAAGCGCGGCTTTAAAGTGCGAGGTATATTAGTGATAATAAAGAGGTATAGGATATATATTAAATAAGGAGTAAAAAGGTAAAAAAACTTAATAGCAAAATAAATACGGAAAAGTTAAATAAGAAAAGAAAAATAAGAAGTATTAAGATAAGTATAATAAACTTTTAACTAGTATATTACTACTAATATATAAGCGTAATACTTATAATTGCTTAAAGGCAATTAATAATACTATAACCTTATATATAACCCCGCGTATTAAATACTATATTTAATTACGTGTAACTACTAAGTATATATATTATTTTATTTTAATTACACGTACTTAGAAAATAATACTAACTAAGAATAAAACTATAACCTTATACTACTAAATCCCTTATAAATAGTATACTGAATATCTTTTTAATTAAATAGCTAAAGGCGTTTATTATAAAGGGGGGATATTTAAAAGATTAATATTAACAGTATAAGCTAACTAAGTATAAGGAATATACTAAGTTAGAAGTAAAGGAGTGAAATCTTAATACTAGCTTATCTTAATAGTAAATAAATATCTTACTAAATTTTATAATATACCCTAGCTAATATAATATATAAAGAATATTTTACTAGAGTTTAATAGCTTTTAATACGCTAACAGAAGACGAATATAAACGTAGTACTAGTAAAGAATAAGCGGAAAAGTCTACTTTACAGCCCGAAGAGAAATAATAATAATCCGGCGAACTGGAATAACTATAATACGCCGGAACGGCATAATAATAATCCGGCTAACACCTCTCTATGCCTATAAAAGACTCTCTTTTCCTCTCTTTTTCCTAGCTAGAACTTAGACCTAAAAGCAATTCGAATTCGCTCTTCTCGCTACCTTTTTCCCTTTTATGCCTTAGTGCCTTCCTCCTGCCTTATACTCTTAGTTTAGAAGCCTTACTTTTAGTCTTAACTTTATAAGTAGTTAATAAGCCCTTATAAATAAAGCTAAGAGACTTTTATTTTTATAAGCTTTAGTTTTATAATAAAGTAAGTAGCTAAGGAATACTATAACTTATAGTACTATTTATTATCTTTACTACTTAATTAATAGTATTGCGAGACTATCTCTTTATATTAAGTTAAAAGGTTTTAGCTTATATTTTAAATAACTTAAAAAGGTTTCTTTTTAAGCTTAGTAAGTATTAAGCGTGTTATAGTATTTTTACTTATATTAAGTAGTTTATAAGTATAGTATCTAATTTAAAAGAGCTTTTAATAAATAGTTATAGTGTTTTTATTAATTCTTAAAGGTTATAAAAAGTATAGCTTATTAAACTTTACCTTTTTATAAGCTAGCTTTATTTTCTTTATTTAAATAAGTATTTGTAAAACCATTAAGTATATTCAACTTATAATTAAAAAAGAGTTTTCTTATATTTCATAATCTTACTATTAATATTCTTATATCTTAGTAAATAGTATAAAGAATTTATATAAGTAAACCTTAAACTTTTTATATATTAATATTTTAAAGTAGTTTAGCTAATAAAGCATAGCTTTAGCTTTATTATATAAGCGTAGAATTTAAGACTTAAAGTTAGCTATTATAGCTATATCTTGAATAATAAAGTACATTTTATTAAGTGCTTATATTATTATATTTAAGCGGACTTTAAATTGTTTTTAAAAAGCTAAAATCTATTTACTTAGCTTTATACTAAGGTTACTAAGTTCTTCTTATTTTAGTTTTAAAAGGTCTTTTAAAGACTATTTCGCTATTCTTATTATAAGAAATAAAGGAATTTAAATATCTAATTTATTTTTATAAGCTTTGCTTTTATTAACGTTTTATTTAATAAAGTTTGTAAAACAATTTACTCCTTAAAATATATTAGCTTTATTGTTTTTCAACACTTTATTAAAAACGTTTTTAGTAGTTTTAATAAGTGAGATATTTTAACGTTTTTAGCTTAAAATTAACACTTTTTTTAAAGCTTAGCTAATATATTTTCTTTTCTTAATATTTTAAGCAGAGAAAAGATTTCTTCGTTAAATATTATTACTATCTTTACTAAGGGGTTTAAAGCTATACTTAGCCTTAATATTTATAAGCTTAGTATAAATAAGTTTAGCTTATTTAAAGTATTAATTACTTTATTTTTATTACTTATTATTAAGGTTTTAATCTTAATACTTTAGCTAAGTGCTTTCTTTTTAGTTTTATACGTAACTTAAAAACATGTAATCTTTAAAGCCTTAAGATAGAAAAGCTTGTTTTTAATAATAAAAAGTTATAAAAATATTCTAATTAGCGAGGCTATAATAAATAAAGCTTAATAATAATATTTAACTTAAAAACTACTCCGTATTTTTATAGTAGATTTTAAAGTAAAGCTTATAGACTAATTTCTATTAGCGATATATAATAAAAACATCCGCTAAGCTAATTAATTTTAGGAAATAGTAGTTTTATATTAAGCTTAGTTTAAAAAGTATTTAAAAGGTATAAAACTAAAAAGTCTTTAAGTTAACTTATTTTAGCTTTTTTAATAAAAAGTTTATTAAGCTATTAAGGTAAATTTCGATTTTTTTAAATTAGTTAAATAAGTTTTATAGTTTTATAGTTTCCTTTTTACTAGAATTTTAAAAGCAAATTACTTTTTAAAGAAGAAATGTTTTAACTTAGCTAAAAAGTACTTATTTTATATCTTATTTAGCTTTATAAGCTATAATAGTATATTACTTTAAGAATAAGTAAAAAAGGTTATTACTACGCTTTATAGTATAAGAATAAAGGGACAAGGCGCGGACTAATTACTATTAGTTAATACTAGTACTATAAACAAATTACCGCTAGTTAAAGCCAGTATTATAAACTAATTACTACTAGTTAGGCCGGTATAACAGACTAATTACTATATATAAACGTATAAAAAGGTTTAAAAACAGTAAAAAGCTTATCTTTTCTTTAAGGCATAGCTAGCTACTTTATACTTAGTTTTTTAAGCTAATTTTCAGGATCTTTAACTATACTATCTTACTATTTATCGTTAGTATATAAATAAACTATAAATATTCTTATAGAATTACTTAATAAACTAAGTATAAGCCTAGTTAAAAATATTATAAACTATAGTTAAGGAAATCTTTTAAATATCCTTTAATATCCTTTAAAAATCGTAGTAAAGTCTATACTATATTTTCTAGGGCGCTTTTATAGTTTAAAACAGGCCGAATAATAATTAAGATATGCTACGGAAATCCTTAAATATCCCTTAAAGATATTAGCGGAATCCGTTTTATAGTTTTTATAGTATCTTTTATAATTAAAAACCTTATAAACTATAGTAAAATAAGCTTTTAAGCCTTTATAGTTATATTTTAAAAACCTTAGCGGGGTCCGACTATTAATATTTATTATATCTCCTTAAGCTAGCCTTTATAGTACGTACTTTAAGCGTTTTTATTATTAAGTTCCGTAAGGCTTATTAAAAGTAAAGTAAGGAGTCTAAGCATAGCCGTTTAGAATTTATAATAACTCTTATAATTAAGAAAGAAAAGCTAATATCCTTATTAGTTTAAAGTAAAAATAAAGTTAAGGGGGCGCTAAGTAATAGCTTTATAGTAGCGTCTTTACGCTATATTAATTATATACTATCTTTATCCTTTTAATAATTATTTTTAGACCTTTTAACTAATAGTAATTAAGTAGCTTAAAATAGTAAGTAAGCGGCTTTATTATAAATCCTTAATACCTATTTAGTCGTACGTTTTTATTTTATTAAGGCGATTAGTATATTTAGCTAAAACCTATAATAAGGTTTCTAACTCTCTTTTAAGTATACGTTTAAGCACTTATTAAGTAGTAAGAAGTCTCTGCGTTAAGATATATTTTTTTTATAGTAAGATACGTTATAAAAGACTAGCTTTATTTAAGCCTTATTTTCTATTATTATCTTACTTACCTTTTACACTATTTTTAATCCTCCGCTAAGTTTTCTATACTACTTACTAGCTTTATAAGCCGCTTATAAGCGAGATATTATATCTTTCTTATTACTGCTATTATAGCTATTCCCCGCTTTCTGTCGCTAGGCTTTTTAACTTATTATCCTTTTTATATAGCGCTACTACTTATACCTTTCTGCTAACTAATACGCGTTTAGTTATTAAAAAGGTATTAAAGTAAAGATAGGATATCCCGCTAATATTAATTAGTATAGTAAGTATTAAGGTATTAAGTATTTATATTCCCGCTTAAAAGCGAGTAATAAGGTTCTTAATAGCCTTAATACTTAATTCCTCGCTTTTAAGGTTTTAAACGTATTTAATATTCTTAAAAAACCTCTTTATAAAAGGGGCCTAAAGGGTAAAAATATAAAGCGCGTAGTTAATATAGCTAATAAGGCGGATATTAAAACCTAAGAATTTTATTACTTAAGTTAAAGTTAAGTTATGTTTAAACTCTTCGTAAGCTTAGAAGTAGAACTTAGCGTAGTTTATAGCTAAGCGGAAACTCTTAATTATTATAATCCTTTTGCTAAAGTATAAGCCTATAAAGCTAGGCTTATTAAGGATTATATTAATTACTATTAGCGGCTTTTATAAAATCGAGCGGCGGAATATATTACGAGGCTAGTTATCGCTATCTTTTTTAATTAAGAAGGGACGGCGGATAAACTATAATAAGGCGCTTATACCCCTTTTTATAGCCGGGCTAAGTATAGCGGGAAGGGAAAAGAGCGTTTACTAAGCTAGATTTAATAGGTCTTTAAGGCTTATAACGGCTATAAGCTAAGAGGGGGATTTTATAGCGCGGGCTAGACTACGTATAAAGCAAGATAAGGTTTTAGCTATAATAGCTTAAAACGCTATTATAAACCTAGTTATAAACTAATTAAGCTAAGCCTTAAATATATAGTTAAGGAAAGTATAAACGTTTTAATAGAAAGAGCTACGCGAGAAGTATAGCTAAGTTGTAGCAAAACCGGCCGTTAAAACTATATTATAGTATAAAGCTAAGGGGTAAGTTATTTAAGTTAAGTATTTAAAGAGGGTAGTATAGTCTATTTTTTATAGTACTATAATTTAAATTAAATCTATTAACTTAAGCGCGGCTATAAAAAGCAGTATAGGTTTAAATAAAAGCTTAAACTTAAAGGTTTTGACTCTTGCTAAAAGACTTAAAGCTATTAAAAATAGCCGCCTTATTTCTATAAAGCTTAAGCGCTTACTTATATCCTTTATATTAAAGATATAAGAGCATATATAAAAGCGGACTAAAGAAGTAGTTATAGAATAGTTAGTTTAAGCTATAAAAGACGTTAAACGATAAAAGGACTTAAAATAAAAGTATAAAAATTATAAACTTAAAGTAAAAAAGGTTATATATATAAAAGTAAGCGAGGTATAGCGGGCTTAGGCCGGCGGTATAAGGAAATATAGTTATAGAAAGAAGAAAGGAAGGAAAAGAGGGTAAGTAGCGGAGAGAATTTAAGTAAGTATATTATAAGGCTAAAAGGGCTTTATTACTTAAAGTAAACGGCGGTATATTATTATAAAAATAACTAATTACGTTAAGTGCGGTAAGCTATAGTTTTTCGTAACTTATAGTATCTTTTAAGTCTTATACTTAGGCTTAACCGCTTTATTCTTTTAGTTAAAGAGTTTTATATTAAGTTATAAAGGCCGTACGTTATACTCTTATTAAAACTACTTAAGTAGCTAACTCCTTTTATACTTTCTTAAAAGCCTTTATAATATTTAATAAGAAGACCGATTTTTATTTACTTATAAGTTATAGCTACTTAGCTAGCTTTTCTACGCTATAAAAAACTTCTTTTATAGCTTTCCGCTACCTTTTTTTATTATATAACTTTATAAGATTTATTTAACTTCTTATTTATTTAAGTAAGGCGTTTTTTTATTATAAACTAGCTTTAAGCGCGCTGCTAGCTCGTTTATAAGCTATAGTAATACTACTAAAATAACCGGATAGATATTAAGGGACCTTTTTATATTTAACCGGTATATAAGCTATCTTACTTTAGTAGTAACTTTAAATACCTTAGTGCGTCTTTTTTAAAGTTTTGCCGGTTTATTATCCGCAATATAAAAACTTTTTCTAAGTTATAGCTAAACTTAATTACTAAGCTTAGATTTTAGCGAGCGGTGTTTTTTATTATATTTATTTTTTATAGCGGCTTAAGTATAAGTAATAGCGAACCTCGCCTTTTTTTATAAGACTTCTTAGTTTTATAAATATAAGAAGTAACTTAAGAACTTAAGACTATTATTGATTCTTATCCTTATAACGAGCTTGCGTAAAGCTATATAAATTACTAAGGAGAAGGAGTTATTAAGGCTAAACTAAAAGACTATTAGTATATTAATTTAGTAAAGGTTTAGGAAATCGGCGGTAAAGAATCGTAGCGCGATTTTTATAGTTTAGTTTTGCCTTTTTAATAAGCCGTCGGTTTAAAGGTGCTAAGTAGTAAATATAAGAAGCTTCGATCTAAAGGCTTATTATAAAGTCCGCTAAAAGACTAAAATAAACTTTATATCTTAATTAAAGATTATCCCCTTTAAAATCCCTTAGTTAGCGCGGAGTAGCTTAGTATATAACGCTTATACTTAGTCTTCTACTATAAGTTTATTATTGCTTAAGATAAGGAGATATATCTTTAAGAACTTATTAGTTATAGTTAATAAGGTATTAAAAAAGTTCTTTATAAGATCTTTTTATATAAATTATTTAGTTTAAACTACTAAGAGCCCGGTAATAAAGTTTATTACTATTATATAGTATAAAACTAATAAGCCTTAAATTAAAATAAGCTGCCTTAACGTCTTACTTTAATCGATTTAATTATAATTATAAGCGTTATAGCTATCTATAACTTTATTTATAATTCTATTAAGCTATAAAATTAAAAATCTCTTAAATAAATCTTATTATATATAAGTACGGCTAATCTAAAAATGTTTAGTATAAGCGTCTTTAATAATTTCCTTAGCGTAAGTCTTAAAGAAATATAGCCTCTAGCGTTTATCATTTTTTATAAAGTATAGCAACCTTTTAAATTAAAGGAATAGGAGTTTAAGGATACTATCTTTATCGCTAAGCTACGTAATAATTTTTACTTACTATATATCCTCCGTATATTTATTAACTTTTTTTAGCGGAGTGGTAATTCGATTAATACTTCCGTAAAGAGGAATACGCGGTCTGTTATTTTATTTTCTTAGATATATTTTAATCCCCCTTTTTAGTTTAAGGATTCTAGCTTATTATCTTAGTGCGGTAAACGTAAAAGAGTGTTTAATATAACGTCTTCAACGCTTAGGATATCGCATACTTTAAGCGGGAATTAGTTTAAGTATTAAAAGGCGAAGATTAGTTTATTATTAAATTTTATATTAATAAAGAATACGGATTTTTAATATCCGATTTTATAAGTACTTATAGTTAGTAAAGATAACTACTTATAGCGTTTTTATAGAATGTACTATAGTATATAGCTTATAAACCGCTTATACTAAGCCGGTTACTTTAAGTTCCGGAAGCTAGTATTAAGGTTCTCCGCTTTAAAAAGCGCGGCTTACGTAAATAATAAGCTAGACTTTAGTTTAAGCTAGTAAAGTCTTTTTATTTTATTTTATACCTTTTTTTTAGTAAAAGGCTATAGCTACTACTTTATATTCTTAAGATATATCGATTTAGATAAATTGTTATTAAGTAAGGTTAAAGTAGTAAATCGTTTAAAGCTTAATAAGTTTTTAAGTTAAACTCGCGAAAGCTTTTTCTTCTTTTAAAGTAAGTTAGAAAGCGGCTTTTACGGTATATTATGCTTATCCTTAGCCCCTTAAAGGGACTCTTTCTTCTTATCTTACTTAAAGTAGCTTTGTGTTCTATCTTTATAGAATATTAACTTCTTTAAAGAAATATAAGACTATATAGCGTAGCTATTTAGTAAGGCTAATCTATTTCTTAAGCTATTTAAGGTTCTTTAAAAACGGGATATTTTTTTAAGCTTATATACGTTTATCTATATTTATTAAGCTAATAGCGTTTACTTTAAATTTAAGGAGATATATAAATAGGTATGCTAAGAAGGACTTAAGTCCGGATAAAGTAATATTAAAATTAGAAAAGGCGCGGAATACTACCTTTAAGTATTAAAGGTATTTTTTAGCTATATTAAAATAAATAATAATATTATTAATATTAGCCGCCGCGTATTCTTAATATCTATAAAGGACGTTATTAATAAACCTTTAAACGTATACTAAGGAGTTTTTAAAACTTATAAGTATTATAAGCGATCTTTTTAGCTTATAATAGCTTATAACTATAAACCTTTTTTAGTAGTCTTAATAAACTAATAACTAATAAAAAAACGACTATATATTTACTATACTAATAAACTTCTTTTCTTTAAGGCGTTTAATTATATCGCTTTTAAGCGGTATTAAGTAAGTGTTTAAAGTAATAATAGCATTAATCCTATATAAGTCTATAACTACTTATTCTTTTTCTTTTCTATTTACTATTTTTTATGCTATAAATATTAACGCCGCGAATAGCGTTAGCCTATAAACTTATTTTAATTATCTTTACTTAATTAGCTAGCTAAAGATTATATTTACTACTTTTTTATTCTTATCGCTTTATAGATATAATCTTAAAACGACTTATTAGTATTGCTATCTTTTTACTAAGGAAGTAAATATATATATATATAGACTTTTTTATATATACTACTCCCTTATCTTTTTAAAAGCGGGGAAACGATTAAAGGATATCGTAAACTTTTAATATCTATTTCCAATCTTTAGTATAAATCTAAACGCTCTTATTAATAATACGTTTTATTAAGTCCTTAGTTCGGCTGATTTTAAGCTTATAGTTTACTTTAAGATCTTTTTATAAGAAGTTCTTAATAAGGTTTATTTTTTTAAGTTTTCTATAAAGGCTTCTGCCTAGGGAATAGTAATATTAACTTTCTTATATAGCTAAAACTACTTATCGAAGTTTATAATTATCGTTCCTTTTTAACTTTAGCGGAGTATTAATCGTTCCTTAAAATAGTTTATTGCTATAAAGCTCTTATAATCTTATATTATCGTCCGGGCGAGCTTAAGGTCGTGAAGGAAGAATACTATATTACGCCTTAATAGCAGCGCCCGGACTTATATAAGTAAGGCGTAGCTAAAACTAGCTAAATTCGTAATAATAACTAAGTAAATTACCTATTTATATATTACTTATCTTAGCTAAACTATTAAAACTTTAGCTTCGATCCTTTTATAAGCCTTAATCTATAAGACTAATATAAAGTTAATAAGGTTCTTTTAATAAAGAACTAAAAAATCTTAGCTAAGTAATAAATTAGCCGCTAAGCGTTTTACTATTTAAGCGCTAATCTTTACTTTTTTAACTACGAGGCTACCGTTTGGCCTTCTTAGTATATATATAGTAAATTCTACTTATTTAATAGTGGCCGTTCTTTTTACTCCTTAAATAAGAATTCGTTAGGAGGAGTTTATAATTTTATCTTTAAAGGTATTTACTAAGTTAGCTTAAATAAAGCTTTAGTCTACCTTAATATTTATATAAGCTTGAATGCTTATTTTAAGCCTTTTTTTTATAAATTAATAAGCGTATATAAGTTATAAATAATAGCTTATTAAGGCTTAATAGTTTAATATAAAGGGAAGCCTAAATTATCTAAACCCTTTATAGTTTTTAAATAATTACTTACAATACTAAGCTATATTTTTATATAATAACGTCTTAAGTAATATTAAGGGGGTATTTATTTTTAACGTATTAGTAAAGTGTATTCTTTAAGGGGAATGCTTCGCTATAAAATCTATATACTTTATCGGCCTTTAAAACTAAGTCTACTATAATATAGATTGCGGTTTCTTTAAAGCTTTTATTAGTATCCGTTAAAGCTTCTTTTATATTATACTCTTCGTCTTTTAAATAGTTATTAGTTTTTACTATAGTTCCTTCCTTAGTTATAAAGTATACCCGGTCTAGCTTTAGCGTTAGTAAATATATAGTCTTAAAGGTTCTTTCTTTTTTAAGCTAGTAGACCTTAGCTTATATCCTTAGCTATTTAAATAGGTTTATTCTTTAACTTAGTAAGCGCTATAAGGCTTATAGTATATACGCGTTTACTAAGCGGTCTAAGAATAAAACCTATAATCTTAGCAAGCCTTTAATAGATAGCTAAGGCGTCTTAAACTATTCTTTAAGTATATATAAGGTATAGCTAATCGGTCCTCGCCTTTTTATAGGTTAGACTTATTTCTTTTACGCTAATAAGTGCTTATAAGATCTTTAAGTATCTTTAACTTATAGCTAAAGAAGAATTCTCTTATATTTATTAATCTATATATTAATATCCTCGTTTTTTACTAAATATTAAAAGGATTTTAATAAAGAGATATTAAGCTTTTAGTAAATTATTATAGTTAAATAGTTTAGCTAATAAAGCGCGGCCTTAGCTTTATATTATTAGCGCGATATTTAAGACTTAAAGTCGGACCTTATTACTATATTTTTAAAAATAAAGTGCTTTTTATTTAGTGCTTATATCGCTATATTTAAGCGGAATTTAAACCGTTTTTATAAGGCGGAGATCTAATAGCTTAGCTTAACGCTAAGCTTACTAAGCCTTTCTTATTATAGTTTTAAAAGGTCTTTAAAATACTCTTCCGCTATACTTCTTAAAAGGAAAAAGGGCAATAAAATAGCTAATTTATCTATATAGGCCTCGCTTTTATTAGCGTTTTAGCTAATAAAGTTAATAAAACGTCTTACCTTTTAAAATATATTAGCCTTATCGTTTTCTTTAACTTTAATAAAGAATACTTTTAGCAATCTTAATAGGTTAAATCTCCTTATATCCTTAGCTTATAGTTAAGGTTTTTTTTAAAACTTAGTAAGCGCGTCTTTTTTTCTTAATACTTAAAAAAGACTAAAAAATTATTCGTTTAATATAATTATTATTCTTACTAAGAAGCTTAAAACTATATTTAGTCTAAGTATCTATACGCTAAGTATAAATAAGTTTAGCTTATTAAGGGTATTGCTTACCGCGTTTTCGTTACGTATTATTAAAGTCTTAGTTTTAATACTCTTGCTAAGCGCTTAACTTTTCGTTTTATACGTATCTTGGAATTCGGTATACCGCGGGGCCCTAGGTATAGGAGGCTCGTTTTTATAACTTAAAAGTCTTAAAAATGCCTTAATTAGCGTAGCTATAGTAAATAAGGCTAAAGAGTAATACTAAACTAAGAAACTACTAGGTATCCTTTAAGGTGGATTTTTAATTAAGGCTTATAGACGAAGCTTTATTAATAGTTTATAGTAAAAATATCCGCTAAGTTTATCGTCTTAAGAAAAAAGTAGCTTTATTATTAGCTTAACTTAAAGGGTATTTAATAAGCAAGGAGCTAAAAGGTTTTAAGGTTAGCTTATCCTTACCTTTTTAATTTAAAGGATAATTAATCTCTTTAAATAATACTAAATATCGTTTACTTAATTATAAAAGTTTTATCGTTTTATAGTTTATCTTTTATTAGTATTTTAAAAGCGGATTACCTTTTTAAATATAGTAGTCTTAGCTTAACTAAGTAGGACTTATTTTTTATCTTATTTAGCTTTATAAGCTATTACGGTATAATACTTTAAAAAAGGGTAAAGGAGATTTTTAAACCGGTATACTTAATAAGCCGCGGTCTTTTCCGCTTTTATAGCTTACCTATCTTAAAGTTTTATTATAAGCGCGTTAAGGAGAAGGTACTTATTATAAAAGTTAAACTAAAAGGTTAATAAGAGCTTTTTATTAAAGAAAATATTATTTAGTATTTAACTTCTTATAGAATAAGTACTTAATCGTGCGATATCGTCGCTTTAAGCTTAATAGATATTTAAGGGATTTCCGTTTAAATAAGTAAGAATTGCTATTATTTACTATGCTTAATAGTATAAAGATAGGGGGATAAGGCGCGGATTAATTACTATTAATTAAGGCTAGTACTATAAACTAATTACTATTAGTTAAGGCCGGTACTAAAAACTAATTACGATTAGTTAAGCCGGTATAATAAACTAATTACTATATATAAACGTATATAAGGGTTTAAAAATAGTAAAAAGCTTATCTTTTCTTTAAAGCATAGCTAATTATTTTATACTTAGTTCTTTAAACTACTTTTAAGGATCTTTAACTATATTATCTTAATATTTATTATTAGTATATAAATATACTATAAATATCCTTATAGGATTACTTAATAAACGAAGTATAAGCCTAGTAAAAATACTATAAACTATAATTTAGGAAATCCTTTAAATATCCTTAAATATCCCTAAAAAAACGTAGTAAAGCCTATTCTCTATCTTTTAAGGTGCTTTTATAGTTAAAATAGGCTAAACTATAATTAAGATATTATGTAGAAATCTATAAATATCCCTTAAAGATACCGGCAAGTTTCGCTTAGTAGTTTTTATAGTGTTTTTTATAGTTAGAAATATTATAAATTATATTTAAATAGGCTCTTAAGCTTTTATAGTTTTATTTAAGCAGCCTTAGCGGGGTCCGACTAGTAATATTTATTATATCTTTTTAAGTAAGCCTTCATAGTGCGTGCTTTAAGCGTTCTTATCGCGGGGTTTTATAAGGCTCTTTAAGAGTAAAGTAAGGAGTTTAAGCATAGCCGTTTAAATTCTATAATATTACTAGTAAGTAGATTTAGCGTTAAACGGCTTTACTACCGCTTATATAAGTCTTTTATATAACTGTAGCTAAAAAGCTATATGCTTAATATTATAACCTTTATAAATAAGTTAATACCTTTTTTACTTTTAGTTATTAAGTATTATATTATTATATATAATTATATAATTTACGCTATAGTTATTTACTTTAATATAAACGTTATAATCTATAGTAATATAAAAATCTTTATTGCTATTATTAGGTTATTCTCTTATATATTTATTAAATTAAACGCTAACCTTTTACTTTATATTTATCCTTACTTAGCTAAGATTTTAATGTCTTTTATTATAAAGTTTAAATTTTCTAGTATACTTATTAATTATAATAAACCTATTTTTACTAAGTTTATAGCTATAAAATTTCCTGTCTTAGCAAAATTTATAATAATATAAGACTTTATTCCTTAAGTTTAATATTACTATATAGCTAATAGCTTAGACTTTATTAGCCTTGATTAATTTAGCTTTAATAAGATAATTAAATGTATATTAGTTTCTATATAGTTAATATCTCTTTATATTAACATATATAATATACTTTAACTAAACTAACTTATTTATACTACAGCGGCAAATTTATAAAGGGTTTTATTATACCTTGCCGCTAATCTTTATAATAAACTTTAGTTTAGCTATTGCTTTTTTATACTAAAGCCCGCGTTTTATAATTAGTTTATAACAGCGTTTATTACTAATTTAGCCCGTTTAGCTCAAAGCAATTACTATATAATATCCTTAAAAGGACTAACCTTTATTATTAAACTTATAAAGACAGTGCTTAACAGCTTAATCCGTAATACTGCTAGCCTTATTTATACCCCGGACTATAGTACTACTAGCTTATCTTTTAACTTAAAGATATGACTTTACTTTTAACTTATTTTATTACTATTTCTTTTTATATATAAGTTTTTAAAAGTAACTATAAAAACACATATATATTTCCCTGTTTTCTTCTATAAATAAAAAATAAAAGTCTTTATTACTTTAGCGTTTATTAAGAAAAAAAGGTTTTTCCGTTAGCTGCTTTTAAGTAGCATTATAAGAATATAGTATACTTTTTTTATATAGGTATTTATAATAAGATAAAGCGTAGGTCTTATAATAGCTATATGTTCTTCTCTTATAATAAAAGGAAATACTTATATAGAACTAAGAAATATAAAGTAAGTCTCTTAGCAATTATAATATAGCCTAATTATACTATACTAAGTTTTTTAAAACGTTATACTATTAACGTATAATTTATATAATTTTCGGGAATAACGAAGGAAAAATATTCTATATAGTAAATACTAAGAAATTACGAATAAATATATTAATATTGGTTTTTAAAAGATATAAAGAAAAGGCTAAGAAAGCATAAGAAAGTTTAAAGGAAGTCTTATAAGAAATTTTAGTATAAATTAAGAGGAATTCTTTTAACTAAGAACAATAAAAAGTAATTGTTTTACTTATTAAAAAATAGTCAAATATATTTTATACTATACCTAACTTATTATAAATAGTAATTAGCCTATAATAAAGTAAATAACATTATTATAAATCTTTTAAGGCTTTATTATAATATATAATAATTATTCCTTTAATAACCCTATAAGTAATTTATTTTTCTAGTTTATTATAAAATGAATTTTACTTAAATTAGCAAAACGTTATCTTTTTAACTTGTTAATAGCTTTATTATAAGAAGAAAAAGTAAAAGAAAATATAAAAAGCTTATAAATAATTACTTTAACTTAATATAAATTCTTTTTATTTTTATATTACTAGAAATATAATATAGAAGCAGTGCTATAAAGTCTTAAATTTTAAGGTTTCAAGGTTTACACCGTTATAAGCTTACTATAAGCTACTATAAGAATATTCCCTAACTTAATTTACATTAAAACTCCTTTTTAATCTATCTAGTATATATATATCTAAATATATAGGAAATATATCTTATACTAAAAATAAACTAAAAGGGATTTTTTAATAAATAAGTACTATTTTTATAAAAGGCTTATTATAGTTTATAAATAAAGTGTTTTAGTAGTTTTAAGGCCGTTTTAGTAACTCTTAAACATAAAGAAGGCCTGTTCGGGGCATCTAGTAAGAGAGCAATTTATGCAAAGAGAATCAGCTTATAGATAAAAAGCAGGAATAGGTAACTAAGTAGTAAAGCTCTTATTTTATTATTTTTAGTAGCTATCTAATAGCCTATATATAATAAAGAGTGATTTAGAATTAGCAGGGCAATAATAAATAGTATAAAAAATAACAACGAATTATAAATAGTCCTTATTAAAGAAGAGGTCTATAGAAAGTCCGTATACTAAAGGGTAAAATAGCTTTTAGTCTATGCGTAGCTAAAAATCAGGGGAAGCCTTAAGGAGGCTCGTGCTGCTGCTATAAAATTAAGGGAAGCCTTAAGGAGGCTCGTGCTGCTGCTGCAAAATTAAGGGAAGCCTTAAGGAGGCTCGTGCTATAGCTACTGCTGCTATTACTGCTACTACTACTACTGCTATTATTGCTGCTATTATTGCTACTATATCGAGGAATAGATATAATATACCCCCTTAAGTCGAGCCTTATTAAAAGAGGAAGACCTAGATAGCACGAATAATTATTCCGAGTTAAAGTCGATAGAAGACGAGGGGTAAAGGTCCGTAATATTAGTAAGACGAAGCTGCTTTTAAAAATAAATTATTTTAGTAGTAATTTATTAAGAACGTCTGCGACTTATAAATTTAAGGGGATAAAATTAATAGAAAATGTGTTCGAAGGAATTCCTACTTAGCCTAGCAGTTATAGATTTTTATATGCTTTAAGGCCGTTTTCATCTTTAGGATTTCTAAGGTAACGAGGCGTATAGTCTGTTTATTATTAAAAAAAATTATAGGGATTCGAATATCTGTTTAAGGGAGATACTAAGAAAGAGGCATAAAATCGAGATAAATTCTTTTGTTATATTTAAGAGACCTAATAGCTTTACTGCTATAAAAGAGGTAGTAACTATATATTGCTTTTTAGCAGACTAAGCGATAAGTCCGTTAAAAAGGCTTATAACGTATTCTTAACTAGACTTTTTAGTCTTAGGGTCGTTTGCGAAAGCAATATCTATATAAGTAAGTAGCTTTAAGTCTTTAGTATTAGAAAGCTCGATGCTAAAATAGTATAAGGAATAAAGGTAGGAAATAAAGGACTCTGCTAGCTATACATGCTGCCGGGAGGGATTTTATATAAATTCCGCGAGCGTGTTTAAGGCTTTAAAGATATCCGGTCTTATAGAAATTGCTAAAAAGATTAATAAATGCTATAAGGGATTAGTAGTAGTGGATTTCTTCGTTAAATATAGTAGCTACATTCTTCTTTAAGGTCTTAGGAATAGGAAAAGGGGACTTTTTCGAAATAAGGGGGTTAAGGTTATATATATTACGTATTTTATCGATATATATAGATTAGCTAATATATAGCTTTTAAAGCTACCGGTCTTAGATAATACGTAGTGCTAAGAAGAAAGTAAGGGTGCCGTTATTAGTAAGGGAATATGTCTTTTTAAGACGAGATATAAAGTCTTCGGCTTTTTTTCTATTTTCTTTACGAAATATAATAATAATATTATCGACGTAAAGGAAAGTAAGTATAAAATTCGCTATAAAAATATAGGGCTCCTTAAAGCACTATCGAAGCTATAAGGAAATAAGGGTCGAAGAAAGCTCTTTTTACTAAAGAAGGGGTAACCGTCGAAGTCCGTAAAAAGCTTTTGCTAGCCGTAATATATATCCGGGTATTTTAAATCTATCCGGGAAATAGACGTAAATTTCTTTATTAAGGTCTACGTTCGTCAATACGTTAATTAAGTTAAGAGATCGGGTCTTAAGGTCGAGTTTTACTACTATAGCTATAAGAATATAAAGATTCCTTACTGCTAAAGTAGCTAAAGAAGTTTCTTTATTATTATAAGGCTGTAGGTCTCCGCGTACGTAAAGGCGGGCCTTAAATTTTCGTAGATCTCTATGCTTATTAAATTTATAAGTAAAAATCGAAGCTAAATACAAGGGTCGAGTAGTAACTTAATTTCGAGGCGTATAATTAAAGAAGAAGGTCTTCCTTTTAAATAAGGATTTTTACTTTCCTTTTCCGGCTTCTTAAAATTCTTTACCGAATCGGTATGTTGCTAAGTCCGACTAAAATCGAGGGAGAGGCAGTAAATCTCTACTATATATCTTCTTTTTCTAAAAGGCGTAGAAAGAAGCGTTAAATGTAGCTTATAGAAGCTGCGGGGAAGAGGGCGGTAAAAAAGGGGTAAAAGCAGTATAATTCTCTAGAAATCGGAAAGCTTAAAAGGGCCTAAAATAAAGCTCCTATAAATCTTATATATCCTTTAGTATATCTTCCGCGGCGGGAATATCGGTTATGCCGTCGAAATTAATACTTGAAAGGGCGGCTTAGAAGGTCGATTTAAAAGATATTACACAATGTGTTTTCGTCGAAGAAATCAATGTCGTAAAGCGCCTCTTCGGGGCTCTTTAATAGTTTACTTTGCGTATTTATAGCATTAAGATCTGGCGAGGAATCTAGAGTCGGAAGCTGCGTGTTAATAAAAGGATTCGACTTTATCGTTTCCGTCGCGTCTTACGATTAAATTTCGGTACTTTAAAAATCGTCGCATATAGCATTATTATAATCTATAATATATAGTTAAAATACGTATTCCTTAATTTATACGGGGTCTTATTTAGGTACCGTCTTTATAAAGAAAGACTACTTGTTAAAGGTAACGTCTTAAACCATTTAAACCTCTTATTAAGAAGGGATAAAAATTCGTTAGATATTAGTAAAGTCGTAGCCGACTAAGAAGCCGACTTCTATATGTTCCTTAAGCTTAAGGTCTCTTTTTGCGGTATTCTTAAGAGCCTTTATTGTTAAAGGGTAAGCTTTATAGCCGTATATATAAATAGTAGAAAAATCGGGGGAAAGAGGGGGAATTCTCTTACTATTCTCTAAAAGCTATAATTATAGTTTCTCGGTAAGGGAAGTCTAGGGACTTTAGAGAGTCCTTTAAGACGTCTTATTATAAAGGAAAGTAGCCGTTTTTTAGATTTCCTACTTAAGGGTAATAGGTAAATTCGAGAAAATTCGCATCGTACCGGTCTTTAAGAAAATTACCCCCCTAGCACGCTCTATAAAGCCGTTTTAAGCTAGTATATAAGGGGCAGAAGGTTTGTTAATAATCCCTTATTTCGTGATAAATTCCTAGTATTTACTTTATAGGGCTTTATCGTTATCCTTATAAATCTTAAAAATAGTAAGGTTAAATTGCCTCCGTATAAAGCTTTAAAAGCTAGTAAGGCAGTTAAGAAGCTCCTTTAATGATTAATTCGGAAGGGCGTAAAAGAAAATTAGGTTAGTAAAATCGTCCTTAATAAAGAAAGCAATCTTCTTCTTATTATAAAGATCCGGTAGTAAAAGAATGTTGTAAAAAACCTAACAAAAAGGCCTCGTAGCCTTTATAGCTAGTTATATACGAATTATAATTCTTTTTGCTTTCCCGATCTTATAAGGCTCGTAGTTAAGGATAGTAAAAGACGTGGGAATAAATATACCCTTACTAAAAAAGGTTTTTCGCAACGCTTACTTATTAAGGTGCCTTAGTCTTTTATACTAAAGCTAAGGAGAAGAGAAAGACGTAGTTATAGTCGGTTCTTTCTTTTCTTCTATTAAGGAAGAAAAAGAAAAAGAAGACGAGGAAAAAGAAAATAAAGAAGGAATTAAAGTAAAAAAAGAAGCTGCTTTAATTTCGTTATATTCGATAACGTATTAATTATATAATAGCTATATTTTATAGACTTTATTAGTAGTAGTAAAAATACTGCTTATTTAAGGATTTTCGTGGATTTTTGCTTGTTATAATTTTAGTAAAGAAGTAACTCTTATATAAAAAGTTAGTATAAAAGCAAGGTTGTTTAACTAAAATAATCCGGAAAGAATTCGTATAAAGACGGTGCCGTATTTAAGGATTTAAGACTCTCCGGAGCCCGCTAAGACTAAGGCTTACGTCGGTATGTTATTTTAAAAGCGGTCTTAAGCGTTATAAATATAGCTATCTAATTTGCAATTAAGGATAAAAAGGTTTTTTAATAAGTACGTTTATGCGGGTACCTATAATATAGTAAGAGGGGCTGTTTTAGCTGCGGCTACGGCCTATACTAAAGTATTTATTAAATTCGGGTTTTCCGAGGATTTAGCATCCGATTAAAGATTTACGGAAGTAGATTTATATTTCTTAGCCTTGCGAAGGGCGTTTTCGACTAAGGCTTTATTGCGAAGGATAGTAAGGAATTCGTTAATCGCTTTTTAAATTTTCTTATTTAGTTTCTAGCCGTTTCATCGTATTTTTTTGTTATAATAAAAACAGTTTATATTATAATGTCGTTGCTTATAAAGGCAAAAAGGCAACGAAGGGGCCGAAGAACAAAAAGAAGGGTCTTTTAAAGAGTGGCCTTAAAAAGTAGTAAAGGAGGCGAATTTCGATTTTTTTATTAACTTCGTAACTTGTTGCCTTTCGAAAATCTTTAAAATTTCGATGCTGTTAAGAAGGTCTCCTACTACCCGTTTTTATCCTATCTCGCTTCGTTATCTATTTAGTTAATCTAATAATTAGTAAAGGAGCTATTAAGGCTAGAAATAGCCTTTAAAAAGCTCTGCGTAAGGCGTAGGCCTTATGCCTTTAAATGCTACGTTCTTTTTATATCCGTAAGAGCCTTTTGCTAATTTATAATTTAAGTAGCTAGGTTTGTTCGATTATTAAAGATAAAATCCTTTAAAAATTCGTAAGGACTTCTTTTTCCTTATTCTATAACTAGGGCTATACTTCTCTTTATAGTAAGGAAAGCTTAGTAACAATATCGTAAATATCTACGATCGTAGAATAGTAATTTCCGATGTTTTTTATAATATATTACTATAAAGTAAAAAGGGCCTTTTATTAGTCTTTATAGCTTTATAAATTAGTTTAATACCTTAAGTAAAGGACATACAGGTTTTTAAATTATCGATAAAAGGTTTAGTAATTTCCTCTGCTTAAGGATTTACCTATAAGACTAAGGGTTACTTAAGAAGCCGCAAAAAGGGCTTTTTTAAGGTAACTAAAGGATCGATATAATCCTAAATTCCGTAGGATGTAGCGTATTTCTAGATCGTTAAAATCTAAGGCTCTTAGTTAAAAGGGCCGTTAAGGGCGGTTCCCTTTAAAGAGCTTGCAAATTCTATTATTTTAGTAAAGGGAGAAAAGGGTATATAAGGCGGCGTAAATAAAGGTGCTTCTATAAGTGATTTTCCGTAAAGAGAGCGTTTTTTACTCTTAAAGGGCGTAATCGACTAGTAGGGGTATAATAAAATAAAGGTACCGCAATAACTGATTTTTTCTCTTATATGCAGTAAAGGAAATCAGGGCTTATAACTCTTAAACATAAAGAAGGCCTATTCGGGGCATTTAATAAGAGAGCAATTTATATAAAGAGAATTAGCTTATTAATAAAAGATAGGAATAGGTAACTAAGTAGTAAAGCTCTTATTTTATTATTTTTAGTAGCTATCTAATAGCCTATATATAATAAGGGGTGATTTAAAATACGTAAGGCAATAATAAATAGTCTAATAAATAACAACGAATAATAATTAGTTCTTATTAAAGAGGAGGTTTATAAAAAGTCCGTATACTAAAGGGTAAATAGCCTTTAGCTAATATATAGCTAAAAAATTTAAGGAAGCCTTAAAAAGGCTCGTGCTGCTACTATAAAATTAAGGGAAGCCTTAAGGAGGCTGAAATTAAGGGGAGCTTTAAGGAGGCTAAAATTAAAGGAAGCCTTAAGGAGGCTCGTGCTACTACTGCAAAATTAAAGGAAGCCTTTAAAAGGCTCGTGCTATAGCTGCTACTACTACTACTACTACTACTACTACTACTACTACTACTACTACTACTACTACTATTACTACTATTATTACTTATAACGAAAACCCTATTCCGTTAGTAATCCTAAGTACTAAAAGTACTAATATTTAGTAAAGTAGATACCGCTAAATATAAAGGAGTAACTAGTAGAGTAAATACCGCTAGTTATAAGTTATAACTATTAAAGTAAATACCGGTAGTTATAAAGAGGGACGATATAGCTTAATAGTTAAAGACGGCTAGTATTAGCTATAAGCGGTATAGGTTAGATACGTATATTTCGGCTTAAGCTAGCTTCGGCTAGTAATAAGATTAGTATTAAATAAATCGACCGATACCTTATATAATCGACCGATACCTCGCATAGAGCTAAGGTAAGAGGCCTCCTTTTTAAAGAGGATAGAATCTTATACAAGGTTTTAAGATAAGGATATTTAGTCTTATAAGCTAGTTATAAGTAATAAAGCGTATATTACTTATAACTAGTAATAAAGATAGCGTAAGCTATTTTTAATAGCTTAAGAAGTAGTTTAGTAACCTTATAAGTTATATAAGGTATAAGTTATAAATTAGTATATAAAAGTATATAAAAGCATATAAAAGGAAAGCCTTTTAATAGCCTTAAAAAGGTATAAAAGGAGGTCTTTCCTCCTTCTTCTCTTAACTCTTTTTCTTTCCTTCTTTCTTCTTCTTTAGCTAGTTTTAATACGAGAAATCCGTATAATAAGATACCCTTACTTTATTTAGTTTAGTAGTAAGCACTAAGTCTTCTTCTCTCTTTCCGGCTAGTAAATTTAAATTAGATAAATTACGCCTTATTACTTAGTATATAACAAATACTAAGGGTTCCGCTATATAAAACTAGCTTATAAGAATCTTTATAAACTTTATAGCTTTAATAAAAAATACTTAGTATTTATATACTTAGTAAGTTCTTTAAGCTATTAAGGAAGAGAAAGGTATTTATTATAATTACGTCTATCTAATTATAATAAATAAAAGAAGAATATCTACTTTTACGATACTATAGCTAACTAGTAAGCTATAAGCTAGTTCAAGGTATTTAAAGCTTTCTTATCCCCTTATAAGCTTTATAGATAGCAGTTTTATTTTAAAGATTAAGGCTCTTAAACCTTATACTAAAAAATTAGCTAAGCTATAAGAGTTTATTACCTCTCTTAAAGCTTATTTTTAGTTTTATCTTACTATAATAAATTAAGAAGTAGTAAAGGTTATATTTATATCTAGTTGCTTATAAGGCCTAGTAGCAATATAGTTCGAACCGATTCTTAGGGACTATATAGATAATAGTCCTAAAGATAAGATTTTTAAGACGAAGAATCTTTTTAAGAATTTCGATAACCTTAAAGAAGCTTTACGAAAAACGTTCAGAATTATAAATAAGTAACGATTCGCAAAGTATAAATTAAGAAGCTTTAAGTAGGTTACGTCTTTTTTAACTTACGTAGCTAAATTTTAATAAATAACTTTTAAGCTAAAATAAGAAGATAATACCCTTATAGCGACTTTCTATAAAGGTCTTAAAGAAGAAGTTAAAGACGAAATCTACTGCTTAAATAGGCTAAAGACGCTATTAGATTTTACTAGTCTAGCGGTCCGGATAGACAATAAGTAGTATAAACGCTAGTAGTAAAGGAAGCACCGTTTAACTCCCGGCGGGGTTATAAAGAAAATCAATAAAAATCGATAGCGCGACTTAAGTAACGCAATAGACTTAAATACCCTTAAAGCGAGCCCGCTAAAGCCCGCTAAGAAAGCTCTTCGATGCTTTAACTATATAAAGGAAGGCTATATCGTAAGAGATTGCATTAAAAAAAGGAATTCCTTTAAGGGAAAGAATATACTTATTTATAAGAATAATACCCTCTTAGCTTATAATTAGCGATATATTTTACTACTAACTTTAATTAAGGATACTAAAGAAATCGATACTAAGCTTATTATACTAACCCTTAGTCCGTTTAAGATTAGTTTGCCTATAGAGGGTCTTTATAAAGAAAAACTTAATAAAGAAATAAAAATAAAAACCGAAAGCCTAAACGATTAATAAAGGAATGCTTTTAAGACTAAGAATAATTATAAGTATAGAACTTCCTTATAAACTATTTATAAAAATAACGAAAACGATCTTTATTTTAATATAAATATTATACCTTAAAATATAGAAGATAATAGTAGCTATAATCTTAAAGACCGCGAATTATAAAAAATAGATAAAGAGCCCTCTTTTAAGAAAGAAGATAGTAATAAGCCTTATACTCTTTTTATAAAATATATTAATACGGTTATTACTATTAAGGATAGGGCGTACAAGTAGTTATCTTAAACTAGATACTATAAAGATAATTGCCTTATATATCTCTTAAATAAGTAAGAAAGCGGATAGTTTCTTAAACTAAGGCAGACTTTTAATAAACCCGCTATAATAACTAAGAAACTTACTATTAATACTAAGGTTTTTATAGAAAACCTTAAGGGGGATATCGAAGCTTATAAAGAGGAACTTATATAAGAAAATACCGATAACCGGATTAAAATCGAATAACTTTTACTCTTTAAGTAGTATAATAAAACGACTATTAAAAACCTTTAAGATAGTAACTTAGCTTTAACGAATAAGATAATTAAGCTAAAGGAAGACTATATATCTCTTTTTATATATATTACTAATCTAATTAAAGATAAAGACGATCTTAAGAAAGAGGACGACGAGCTAGCTAATAAGCTTAAGGAAGATATAAAACTCCTTAACCTAGCTATTAAAGATACGTCTAGACGATAAAGCAAGTATTTCTAGACTAATTATAATCTTTATAATAAGAATTATAATTTAAATAGGCTTTTAAAATTAAAAAGATTCTTAAAAGATATGCCTAAGAACTAGCTAAAAAGGTAGCAGAACGAGCATAAAAACCTTAAATAATAAAATAAGATAATTTATACTAAAGGAGTTTTTATAGATAATACCGTAATAGAAGATTATGCTATTATTAAAGATTTAGTTTTTAAAGCTATTAAGAAGCTTAGTAACTTAAATAAACTAATTCTATAGAAAGAATTAAGATCTCTTAAGAAGTCGGTAAATAAGGTAAAAAACTAACGAGCTTAGGAATAATAAGGCTATTTCTTAGTAAAAAGAACTTACTTACGTTAAATAATAATTCTTAAAGTATAAAAATAACTCTTTTATTAGAATTAAAAAGATATCGCCTTAACGTATTAGTAGATTGCGGTATAAGAAGTAGCTATATTTCCCTTATAATAGTAAATCGTTTAGAATTACGTTATAGAAGAAAAGACGAGCCTTATATACTTCTTTTAGCAAAAGGATTACCCTTTAAGTATAATAACGGCAAGATTATGCTAAAGACTAATCTTCTTAAATATACAATTAAGATTTATAACTTAAAAGATTTTATCGACGTCTTAGCTATTAGCTATAATATTATATTAGCACTACCCTTTTTACGGAAATATAATCTTATAATAGATTAGGATAAAGGCCTTTTAAGGTTAAAAGATAATACCTTAAATATTCCTCTTTATAGTTTAATAAAGAACGACCTAAAAACGAAACCCTTAAATAATTTAAATACGGCAATACCTAATAATAACTATATAAAGAATAGTAATAATAAGGATAATAAAGCTTCTTATATAGATATAAATATCGTATTAATAGATATTATAACGAAAGACGATAAGATAACTAGTATAAATAAAGATAAAGTAACTATAATTAGTATAATATAAGCGAAAACAACGCTAAACCTTAATAAAGATATTAAAAGCCTTAGAAATAATTATAAAGCTACTTATAATTTATTAAACTAAAATCTAGTAAATACCTTAAAGTATATTAAGCAGCAATACCTTAAGCAGAAAGATAAGATTAAAAAGAAACGGAATAAGAGAAAGATTAAAAATAGGATATATAAGAATAACTTATAGTGTTTAGAAGGTACTATTAATTTAAAGTACCCCGAAGAGCGAATATAGTATATAAGACGTTTAAAAGGTACTATTAACTTAAAACACCCCGGGGATTATTATTTAAAAATACCTAGAAATATACTAGAGAGATATTTCGATATATTTACACCGCTACTTAAAGATAGATTACAGCTATAAGGTAGTTAAGATTGCGATATTAAGTTAAAAAAAGGCTTTAAGCTCAAATTCTATAAAATATATAACTTAGATAAGAAGTATGTAAAGTTATTAAAAGAATATATCGATAAAGACTTATAAAAAGGTTATATTAAAGAGTCTAAATTAGGATATAGAGCGTTTATATTATTTGCTTTAAAAATTAGCAAAGATAAAGAAAATACTCGACTTTATATCGATTTTAAAGATATAAATAACAATATAATAAAAGACCGGACTTCGTTACCTCTTATAAGCAAAATAAGAGATAGACTAGCTAATAAGTCGTAGTATACTAAGGTTAACCTTTAATCTGCTTATAGCTAAAAACGTATTAAAGAAGGAGACGAATTTAAAATAGCCTTCGGAACGCGATACGGACTTTATAAATTTTTAGTTATGCCTTTAAGATTAACTAATATACCGGCAACCTTTTAAAAGAGAATTAATAATATATTATATCCTTATTTAGACCGATTCGTCACGGCTTATCTAAATAATATTATTATATACTTTAATACGCTAAAGCAACACTATAAAGAAGTTGATATAGTGTAAAAAGCGATAAGAAAAGCTAGCTTATATATTTTACTAAAGAAATATAGCTTTTATATATTTTAAACGCAGAATTCTTAAGGCATATAATCACTCCTTTTTATATAAGGATAGACCCTTAGAAGATTTCTGCAATTAAAGATTAGCTATTTCCTATAAATATTTAGGAAATTTAAAGATTTATAGGATATGCAAATTATTTTAAGAAGTTTATATCGGACCTTTTTAAGATAATGATACCGATATTATTAGTATTAAAGAAAGCTAAAATAGACCCTTTTAAGTAGAACTTAAAAGCAGACAAAGCTTTTAAAACAATTTAAGGATTACTTATTAAAGAACTTATATTAAATACCAATAATATAAAGAAGCCGTTAAAATTAAAAACGGATGCTTCTAATTTTATATTAAGCGCGTAGTTTAGCTAGCGCGATAAGAACAATATTCTTAAACTTATAGCGTTTTACTTTAAGAAGCTAGTAGGTATAGAGGTATATTACTTAATCTATAAATAAGAATTCTTAGCTATAATACACGCTTTAAAAGAATTTTGGCATTATATTTTAAGGAATTAATATAAACTTAAGGTTTATACGGACTATAAGAATATTAGCTATTTTACTACGACGTAGCAGTAAAATGCTAGGTAAATACGATAGGCTGAATCTCTTTTGGAATTTAATTATAAGATTATTTTTAAAAAAGGTTCTAAGAATAACCGAGCTAATGCAATTAGCCGACGACCGGACCTTAACGATAAAAAAGAGCCTTATAGTAACTTAATTCCTTTAAAATTTCCTTTAAGACCTTAGGACCTTATAGCCTTAAACTTTATTACGAAATTACTAAAGTTTATAGATCTTATAACTTATATAAAACACGATTTTATTTTAGTTATAGTTAATCGTTTTACGAAGTACGGCTATTTTATTCTAACGTATAAAGCTATAAACGTAAAAAGGTTATCTTATACTTTTATAACATATATTATAGCTAATCAAGGACTTCTAAGTTTAATTATTTTAGATAGGGATCGGAAATTTGTTTCGAATTTCTAGCAAGGTTTAACGTAAGCCTTAAGTATAAAGCATAAATTATCTACTGCTTTTTACCCTATTATATTCGGAATAATAAAACGATTAAATTAAACGCTTAAGCAATATCTTAAAAGCTATATAAATCATTAGTAGGATAATTAGCTTTCTAAATTGCTTATAGTATAGTTAGCGTATAATACCTCTTATTTTAAGCCTATTAAGAATACTCCGGCATTTAGGAATTCTAGTTTTACTCTAGAAGCTTATAGGTCTTCTTTACTTAAAGAAGTTATAGCTAAAAAACCTATATTAAACTCTAAGTAGTTTATTAGCTTATATAGATTTATAAAATTAAAATTAGAATATATTGCTAAAAAGATATTGTATTATTATAATAAGAAATAGTCTTTAGAACCTTCTTTATTTAAAGGCGATAAAGTATATCTTTTAATAAGGAATCTTAAGACTAATAAACTTAATAAGTCTTTAGATTATAAAAAGATAGGACCTTATAAAGTTATAGATAAAATAACTAAGGTTAATTATAAGTTAGAACTTTTAATTAGTTTACTTTTATACCCTATTTTTTATATATCTTTATTAAAACTAACTTTATAGGAAGCTAAGGTAGCTAAGGAGTTAGACTTAAAAAGAGTTAAAGAAAGCGAATATATAGTAGAAACTATACTCGCTAAGAAGATAGAAAATTAAGAATACTTTTATTTAGTAAAGTAAAAGGACTATCTTAGTTTAGATAATACTTAAGAACATATAAAGCACTTAAGAAATGCTTTAAGAAAGGTTAAGAATTTTAATCGATAAAACCTTAAAGAGGAAGTGTTAGCTTCTTTAAGCTAGGATTTCTTTACTATCCTAAATCGTAAAAGTAAAAGGAAATCTAAATAAGATTTTTCTTTAGAAAAGATCTATAAAGATAAAAGATTAGGATTTTCTTTAAAGAATTCCTACGGTTACTCTCTTTAAAGTGGGATTTCTTTAAATATTATAGATAGTTTCTTAAAGGTTACGAGTAACCTATAAGAAAAGAACGTTTATCTTTTTAGGTTTAAAAATACCTTAAAAAGGGGAATATATAACGGAAACCCTATTCCGTTAGTAATCCTAAGTACTAAAAGTATTAATATTTAGTAGAGTAAATACCGCTAGATATAAAGGAGTAATTAGTAAAGTAAATGCCGCTAGTTACGAGTTATAACTATTAGAGTAGAAATCGGTAGTTATAAGGAGAGACGATATAGCTTAATAGTTAAAGATAACTAATATTAGCTATAAGCGGTATAAGTTAAATACGCCTATATTCGGCTTAAGCTAGCTTTAGCTAGTAACGGGATTAGTATTAGATAGATCGACTAATGCTTTATATAATCGACCGATACTTTATATAGAGCTAAGGTAAGAGGCCTCCCTTTAAAAGAGGATAGAATCTCGTAAAAGGTTTTAAGATAAGGATATTTAGTCTTATAAGCTAGTTATAAGTCATAAAGCGTATATTACTTATAACTAGTAATAAAGATAGTATAAGTTATTTTTATTAGCTTAAAAAGTAGCTTAGTAACCTTATAAGTTATATAAGGTATAAGTTATAGATTAGTATATAAAAGTATATAAAAGCATATAAAAGGAAACTCTTTTAGTGGCCTTTAAAAGGTATAAAAGAAGGTTCTTCCTCCTCTTTTCCTTAATTCCTTTCCTTTCCTTCTTTTTTCTTTTTTAGCTAGTTTTAATATAAGAAATCCGTATAATAAGATACCCTTACCTTATTCGGTCTAGTAGTTAGCACTTAGTCTTCTTCTCCCTTTCCGGCTAGTAAATTTAAATTAGATAAATTACGCTTTACTACTTAGTATATAAAAAATACTAAGGGTTCCACTATATTGCTGCTATATTAAGGGATAGATATAATAGCAATATATAGATATTTAAAACCTTAATATATATTTACGCCCTTGCTTATATATAGGCTTAATTAACAACGCTTTTGAAAATAAGTATTAATATACCCCTTAGCTTAAAGAATAATTATACCTAAATTAGAATTGTTTTTTTATATAACTTTAAAAATCTAAGCTCCTTCTTTTATAATAATATATCTCTTACTATTTATAATTTACTAGCTTATATAGGCCGCTTATATGCTTATAATAAGTAAAGATACTTAAGAAAAAGTTAAAATCTGCTATAAGCCGCTTAAAAGAATTCTAAGTACTACGTTACTTAAAACAATTTATAACAGCTTATATTTTTATTTTTAAAGCGCTTATTAAGCCTTTTAAGCTACTTAAAATAGTATTATAATAGCGTTTTTACCCTTAAACCACTTATATATCCGTCTTATGGTAAAAAAAATTAATAACTTATATAAGTTAATTTAAGTTATTATTAGTATTATTTTTTAACTTTAGTATAAGACTTTATAGCTAGTAGCCTTATTTAAAATATTAAGGGTAAGAATTAACATATTACGAATGTATAGCTAATATAAATATAAGATAGTATAAAAGTAGCCCCGTACTAAGTTTAAGTAAAGTTTATTTTTTATTATGTGTGTCTTATTTTCTTTAAGACGTTATAGGTTAAGGCTTATATTTTTACTTAGTCGTACTAGTACTTGTTTTGCTATTAATAGTGCTGCCGGTTAAAGCTATAAGCTAGGCAGTGTTTAAAGCATTAAGTAATATTAAGGCTATTAAAGACGCGCTTATATCTTAACTTATAGCACTAGTAAAAGGCTTATAACAATTTATAGGCCGCGTTATACGCGCATTTTCGAAGAACTTAAAAGATATATTTTAATTAAATTAAGCAATAGCTAAAAGGGCTATTTATAAACTATATATAAGCTATATACATAGGCGTATAGAAGTATAGGAATTTAAAAATTATAAGTGCTTATTGTAGAAAAGTAGTATAAGTAGGGAGTAAGATTTAGCGCTAATATACATTTTAAAAACAAAGTAAAAGTTAAAATATAAATATATATAAGTTTAAATAATATAAAAAACGTTTCGTACCTATAAACTTTATGTAAGAAGTTTTAATTAGTTATATAATATAATAAGTACTTTTTAAGAAATTTATATAGAAATTTATATTTCTTAAAATATATAAAAGAAGCTTAATATTAAAAAAGTATAGCTATATAATAAAAAAAGTAATACTTCGTAGTAAATAAGTACTAAAACCTTTTTTCTTATTTTCTAATAATAAACTTATATCTTTTTATACTTATATACTAAAAGTATAAGCCGGAGGAGGCACTAAGGCATAAAAGAGAAAAAGGGTAGCGAGAAGAGCAAATTTAAACTGCTTAAAGGTCTAAGTTTTAGCTAAGAAGAAGAGAGAAAAAAAGAGTCTTTTATAGGCGCGGAGAGGTGTTAGCCGGATTATTATTATAGCGTTCCGGCGTATTATAGTTATTCCCGTCCGCCGGATAATTATTATTCTTCTCCAGGCTAGAAAGTAGACTTTTCCGCTTATCTTTTACTAGTACTAAGTTTATATTCGTCTTCTATTAGCGTATAACAAGCTATTAAATTCTAGTAAAATATTGCTTATATAAAAGATAAGCTATCGTATATTATTAAATCTAATAAGATATTTATTCCTTATTAAGATAAGCTAGTAGTAGGATTTTACTCTTTTATATATATAGTATATAAAGTTTAAAGCTACTTATCTTATTTAAGTTTTATAAGTAATACAACATATAAAACGAAAAGTTTAAAAATAGTAAAGTAACTTATACTTTTCAGCATATAAGTATACGTAGGCTAAAAATAAAAAACGTTATTACGGCTTTAAGTTATTAATAAGAAAAGACTTTAAAATATATAGGAAGAATGTTTTAATAGAAACATATTTTTCCTAGTTATAAGTGCTTAATTTGTTTTTTTCCTAGTATATACTTACTATAGGTATCTGTTGTAAATAAGAGAAGTATATACGCTAAGGCTTTATACTTATTTTACTATAAGAGCCTTAAGCGTAGCCCTAGCTCTTATTTATAAGGGTTAGCTATATAAGTATATAAGGCCACTCCTCGTATATATATTTCTTCTTAGCTAGCTAAATACTATTATTATCTTTTAAAGCTCCCATTTTCTATAGGTTAGAGCCTTAATATAGACTTTGCGATTAACTTTATTAAATTACTTTAAATTTATAACCTATAAGCCTTTAAAGACTAAAGTATTAAAGCGGTAGCCCGAGATTAAAGCTATTACTACTTATAATAAACTATAGTATAAATTTATAGCTTTAATTTGTGCTATATATACTTTGTATTATATATATCTTTCTAGGATGCGACTTTATAGCTTTATTTATATAACTTTATAGCTATATTTAGCTTACCCGCGACAAAGAATTTACGAAATTAAAAGCTTATTATAGTAAAATAGTCGACCTTAGTAAGTTTATAACTTAAAAACAGACTTTAAATAACCTTAAACGTATTATAATATTTATTGCATTGCCTTAAAACGATATAAAGCTAGTATAAATAAGCTTTAAGGCTAAGGAAATAATAATTTAGATAAAATAAAACTTACCGTTGCCCTTAAAGTAAAAGACCTAAAAGGCTTTTTTAATAGCACTAAGATAACGCTATTAATAAGTACCTCTTAGTTTAACGTTAAAAAAAGAATACTAAGATAGCAAAGTATAGTGTTATTATAAGTATTACTCTTAAGATTAAAGATCTTATTATAAAAAAGAGGTAAAAGGCTAATATAACCGTAAAGAAAACTATAAACCTAATTAAGGAGTCTTTTTTAATAGTTTTAAAGTTTATATTTTCTATTACCTTTATAGAGTTTAATAATATAAATAAAAACAAGTTTACTAAAGTAAAGGAATTTATAAAAAAGCTATATTAATACTAATATTAGCTTATTATAGTAGAAAAATGCTAAATTCAACGGCTCTTTATTATAATAGCGCTTAAAGGTATTAAGTAGTTTTGCTTTAATATGTCTAGTAACTAGGCTTATAATTAATAATACTAGAATAACGTCTTTAAAAATAATCTATATAAATAGCTTATTAAAGTAGCTAAAGCTAAAAAATTAAAGGCTTTAACTAATACCGCCTTTAGTAAAGATAAAGGCCTTAGTAATAATAGCAGAAGCGATATTAAGAGCTTTAAAAGAGGTATTAACCTTAGTAAGAATATTAGCTTAAGTAAACTAATAAGAAATATGAAAACCTTTAAGAAGAATATTATTATAAAGTGCAGCTACTATATAATTATAAAGTGCAGCTACTATATTATTTTAAAGTACGGCTACTATATTAAACCTAGAAAGATTATATATAAAGAGCCGGACTACTAAACTATGTACCTTAATAAGGCCCATAGGTTTTAAAAAGTGTTTTAAGCAGCTAAGAAGGCGGGTAATAAAGCAGGTAATATAGTTCTTATAATAGCTAGTAGCGAATTTAACAGCTACCTCTTAAGCGGCGAAGTTATAAAGAAAAATAAGCCTATTTAAAATAAAGCTATTATAAACTTAAAATATACTACTTATTACTTTAATAAGTAAAAATACTTTATTAATATAAAAGCTATTAACTCTTTTTTTATAATACTTTTAAATTGTTGCTTATTATAAGTAAAAGCTTTAAGTATAGTTAAGATTATAAGCATTAGTATTATTTTTAAGTAATTAAACGTTTATTATATACTAATAAACCCAGCTAACATTATTACTAATTAATACTTTAAAAGGAAAGGTATTAAGCTAAATAATATTTAGAAATAGCTATTCTTTATACTTTTAAAAACTAAGGCTTATAGTATGGCTTAAAATAGATATTATAATAATTCCGGATATAAAACTAAGAGGTATATATATAACTTTTAACTTTATAGCCTTATTTTATTTTTATCGATATTTATACTTTAGTATAATATATCGCCGCCTTAGCTGCGCGGGCTTAATATAAGTCTTTTAAGCGTATAATAAAGCTAGGATTAAGATTAATAAAGAGGAGGCTAAAGGCTTTTACTATAAAGTATACTACTTAAGCAGAGCGGATATAATAATTACCTATAACTTAAATATAATAACTTAAATATATAATATAAGCTTATAAGCTATAAGAAAATTAATTACAACTTATATAGTATTAATATCTTTATAAAACTTCCCCACGTATTATTTTTACTTATATAAGATTAAGCTTTTTATATATTAAAAGCCTAAAAGTTATAGGCTAAGACTAGCGCTGCTAGCGCCTTTATTAAAGTGCTAGCCTTTAATAATATAACAGAATTCTCCGTTAAAATAATAAAGGCTTAGTTAAAACAGGACTACTTTATACTACGCTACAGCGCGCTTAATATATCTTAGTAAAATAGTAAGGTAGAAAAAGCCGGCTATACGTTTATAAAGTCCGCTAAAGTAATATACTTTAAGATAAGGCTATTAAACTTTCTTTAGTCTTAGTATATAAAAATAGCTATATATATATCTAACCTTTTGCTTATACGCAGTATAGCTTTAAAAAAGGCGTTATTAAAAGCTTTACTTAAAGAAATTAAAGTTCTTTATAAATACTAAATTAAATATATCCGGACTTAAGGTTATATTATATATTTAACTAAGCCGTAAATAATATAAGTTAAGACGTCTAAAATAAACCTTAAGATGTAAAAAAAAAGACTTATAAGTCTTAAAAACCTTAATAGCTATATTTATAAAGTATAGCTTTTTAACTTAAAGAAAATTATAATCGCTAAAGATATATAATTTTATATAGTTATTAAAAAGACCTTACACTTTTAAAAGAAAACTATAATATTTTAGTTTAAAATAAAAAAAAAGATAAAGCCGGTCTTATAAAAATATAATACTTTATTGCTAAAGTTATTAAAACCTTTATAATAAGTAAGATTAGCTAAATTATTATTATTATTATATATTTAAGAAAAATAGCTTAAGTAGCTTATAAGCTAAAAAAAGCAAAGGGCTAAAGTTATAACAAGCTTTAAAGCGGTTATTATTATTTTTAAAGTAGTAATAAGCTTAAAAGCTGCTACTATTAACTTCTTATTAAAACTTTTTCCCGCTAGTAATAATAATAATAAAGTTAAGTAGTAATAATATAAATATTTAAATTAATAAATACCTTAATTAAAAGGCTTAAAGTATACTTAAAAATATCTTTAATAGTTTAAAGCTATTTAAATACGGCTTTTAAAAGTGCGGATTATTTAAAGACCTTTTTAAAGACTTTATAGTAAAAAATACGTTTAATTCTTTATATGCTAAGCTATAATAATTAAAGACTTACTAATTTCTTACTTAAAGTACGATAAGCTAATAGAGTATACTAACTAAATAATTAGCTAACTTACTAATAAACTACTTAGGCGACGGTTATTAAAAAAAAGTTATAAAAGCCTATATTAAAAGCTTTAATATTTAAGCTTATTTTTATAAACTAACGCTAATAGCTATTTTAGCGAAGTATACTAGTAGCTTTTAAAAAAGCTTATTATAAAATAGATTAAATTAATAACTTAATCGATTAGCTAATTCTCTTAATATTTAACATAATAATCGCTGCTATAAAGAGTATACTAATAACTTATAAAGAGGTCTTTAAGTAAAATAACTATAAAACCTATTAATTGCCCGCGATAAGGCGGGAAATTAATAAATTAAAGTTAAAAGATAGATAAAATCCCATTTATAAGCTTAAAAAGTATAGTTTTTTTATAGAAAATAAATTTCTTTTAAAAAGGTAGTTTAAAATAAAAACCTTTTTATAAAAGCTTATTAAGTTATATAAAAAGACTAAGATTAAAAGAAAATGCTTATAAAGAAGTTATATATAATAGTAACGTACTAAGCTTTTTAAAAGCTACTTATAATAATTATTATAATTAAAAACTTAAAATAAGAAATATTTAATATTATATATACTTATATATATATAAAAACATAAAAAGAAGCTTTTATTATATAGCTTTATAAGCTTAAGAATAGTATAAACTAGGTTTATATTACGGGCTATACCGTAGGAAGAGCTATAGTTATACTATAGCGAATAACCCGGAGTCGGGACGATATATAGCTAAAGTTGTATAGGACTTTACCCGAACTCGGCCTAACCTCGACCCGAACTTAACCTGAGTACGGGCCACCTAAGCAACCCCTATAAAGTACGAAGCTACGTAGCCTAAATAGAGATTTCCCCCTTCTCTTTCTAGCTTTAAATAAACAATTATTCGGCCACGTGCTATTAAACTAAGTGTACGTAGGCCCTTAATAGTTTATAAGCTTAATAAAGCCTTATATAACTATAAAAGCTCACTTAAGTAGTAGTATAACTAAGTAAGTATAAACGTATAAAAATATAGCTTTAAGCACTTAAAGATAGATAAGTATATTATTTAGTATAAAGTAAGCAATATACTTATAATTATTTATATAAATAACTTTATTATAGTAGTACTAAATTAAAAAAGGCATTAAAGTAACTACTAATATCTTAGCTTAGCTATATAAGACTAAGAAGCTTAGTAAGCCTTAGGAATTTTAAAGCATTTAATTAAACTAAAATAAAGCTATAAGAATAATCTTTATATATTAAATAAAGTATAGTAAAAATATTTTTAAGAAATTTAATTAAGAGATTACTAGCGCTATAAAAACGCTATTATTAATAAAGTTTAAGGTCTTATTTAACTAAAAAAATTTAGAACTTATAATAAGCACTAAAAAGTAGCTTTACTAAACGAATAGCTTAAATTACTTATTAATAAGCACTTAGCCGGATATTATATATATAGTAAATAACCTTTTTAAAGCTAAACATAACTTAATTAGCGACTATATAGCAATTAGAAAAACGTTATAAGACTATATAAGAAGCACTTTAAACTATAGTATTATAATAAAGAATAAAGACTTTATTAAAGACTTTAAGCTTTATATATATATAAATCCTCTTTAACTAATAACTTAAGGACTTATTGCTTTATAGCTAACAATATTATAATTTTAGTTAATAAGCCTATTTTTTAAAAAGTAAGAAATAAACTATTATAATAACTTTTTTAATTAAGATAAAATTTATAAACCTTTTACTTATAAGTATAGCTAGAATATAATAATATTAACTATTAATAATTCTTAGCTAGCTATAGCTAATTTCACTTATAGTTTTTATAAATAGCTAAAACGCACGGCTTATAATACTATATAAAAATAACTTAGCTAAGACTTTATATATTAATATTTACTATAAGTAAATTATTTATTATATAAGAAAAGGCTTTTTTTTACTAATATAAATTTAAATTTATAAAACAATTATTAATAGCTTTATAAAACCTTTAAAAAGGAAAAATATTATTTATTAATTTAATAGCTAAGATTAAAAAAAGCGGCTAAATAAAAAGTTAAAAAGCTAAATATATTAAAAAAATATTAAATAGAAAAAAAACCTATATTATCATTAGCTAAGATAAGAAAAGGCTAAAGCAAAAGTAACTTATAAGGAAAAAGCTATATTATAAAGCTTGATTTTTATATGTAATTTATATATTGCTAAAAGAAGGTATTATAAACACGAGGAGTATATACGCTAAGGCCATATACTTAATTTACTTTAAGAGCCTTAGGCGTAGCCTTAGCCCTTATTTATAGGGGTTAGCTATATAGGTATATAAGGCCACCCCTTGTATATATATTTCTTCCTAGCTAGCTAGACACCATTATTATCTTCCAGAGCTCCCCTTTTCCACTGTATCCATATACACCTAGATAGGTACCTTATCTACCTACCTACCCACCTACCCACCCTACCTACCTAGGTAGGTAGGTATGTACTGTAGGTAGGTAGGTAGGTTGGCCCTCTGGATGGCCGGGAAGTAGGTACCCGCCTTTTTATAGCTGATTAAGCCCGCGTCGTCATCCGTGTGCGTGCATTGTAAAGTACCCACTATACATTGTACCACGGTTACCTCACTTTCCACTACCCCGTCAAGTCGTCGCCCTGCCAGGACTCTGTCCAACATTCCCCAGCCCCGGAGGACCAAGCTCGGCCCCTGGAGCACAGCATCATGAATGGGGACTTGAGTCTTTCTCAGGCCCTCGGTGGGCTACGAATAGCCAACCCCGATGATGCCACCGAAGCGTCTCACTCGCCCGCGTCCCCTGAATCTGCGCCAGTGTTCGTCCCAACGGCCTCCTCCGACCCTGACGCATCACTACCGTCCCCGAGCGTTGGCGATGCCGACCTTAGCTCCTTTGGCGCTGAAACGCGAGGCAACTTTCTCCTTCATCACGCAAACCCCGAACCTAGCCGATTCCGATCCTCCTTCTATGACCTCGCCGTGAGCGGTACCGTACCTGCGTCCACCGGGTCCCCGCCTCTGTCTCCAGAGCACAGCCAACAAGACGGGCAAGGGCTTCCTCAGCTGGCCCACGATGTGTTTTTGCCCCTGGGCCACGGCAAGTCCCTGCCTCCACGAGGAAGCTCCAGAGGCATGGGAGGGGAAAGTCCGGCGGGCACCTCGGCACCAGTCCGCAACCATAGCACATCGTTGGCCGGGTCGGCGCTGTTGCCAACGTCCAGCGAGGAATGGAAAGATCGGGGTGCCGCTGTTGGTGTGCGTCGTGAAGTGGACTCGAGCGGCCGATCGATTGTTCGGCAGGTCAAGAAGGGCGTCAGAGACTTCTCCTTTGGCCGCATCCTAGGCGAAGGTTCCTACAGCACCGTCTACTTGGCTACAGACCGGCAGACACTCAAGGAATATGCTGTCAAGGTACTCGAGAAAAGGCACATTATCAAGGAGAAGAAGATCAAATACGTCAATATTGAGAAGAATACGCTCAACCGTCTCACCGAGCACCCTGGCATCGTTCGGCTCTACTACACGTTCCAGGACGAAACCTCGCTATACTACGTACTCGACCTCTGCAATGGCGGGGAGCTGTTGGGCGTGTTGAAGAAGACCGGGACTTTTGACGTCGAGTGCGTGAGGTTCTATGGCGCCCAGATCCTCGACTCGATAGAGTACATGCACTCGCGCGGTGTTATTCACCGGGACCTGAAGCCCGAAAACGTGCTGCTGGATGATCAGATGCACGTCAAGATTACAGACTTTGGAACTGCCAGGCTGTTGAAGGATCCACGCGAACCCAGCGGCTCCGAAGGCACTGATCGAGGATTGCCAGACTCGGAGAAGCGAAAGGAACAAGACGACAGTCGCGCTGCTTCATTCGTTGGCACTGCCGAATATGTGAGCCCCGAGTTACTCACGCACAAGACGGCATACAAGGCGAGCGACCTGTGGGCCTTTGGATGCATCATCTATCAGCTACTCGCCGGAAGGCCGCCGTTCAAAGCCGGTAGCGAGTATCTGACCTTTCAGAAAATCGTCAACCTCGATTACGAATTCCCCCAAGGCTTTCCGCCCTCAGCCCGGGACCTCGTGGAGCGGTGCCTAGTTCTCGACCCGGCCAGGAGACTCACCGTTGAGCACATTAAGAACCACGACTTCTTCCAAGGCCAACAATTTGGGAAAGGGTTATGGCGAACCAAAGCGCCGAGACTACGGTCATACAATCCACCCGCACCCGAGCCGTCCATTATCCAGCTGAATGGGGCAACGGGAGGCGCCGCAGCACCTGTCAACGGCCTAGCGTCTCGGCCATCGCATCATGCCCAGGCGAGCGCGTCCGGTGCAAACGGTCGCCCCTCGCGCATCATCACGGAATTACCCGCCCCGACTCAGTTGGACATCGAGT
This sequence comes from Ophiocordyceps robertsii, assembly GCA_027405785.1. Classification (NCBI taxonomy): domain Eukaryota; kingdom Fungi; phylum Ascomycota; class Sordariomycetes; order Hypocreales; family Ophiocordycipitaceae; genus Ophiocordyceps; species Ophiocordyceps robertsii. Next base: position 32,792 of record JAPEBW010000014.1, on the reverse strand, counting down.
GGTCGCCTGTGCTAACCAAAAGCAATGAACGAATCCTTAAGCTTGGTGATTTGATGGTCATCTCGACCCCGCTGACCAATACCCTCAGGGGGGCCGAGGAAGGTCACAAGAAGCTTTCTCGCTTCTTCGGGGGCAGTACCACCAAGAAGAGGCAGAGGCTGGTGATGATTACGTCGAGTGGCCGTATCGTGCTCGCACCTGCGGGAGGGGAGGAGAAGAGAGCAAAACAGGAGCTATCGCTTCTAGCGCCGGATTGCTCTTGGAGAAGCCAGCGCGATGCCCGGGGTCAGCTTGTGTGGTGCGTTGATACGGTGAGCAGGCCCAGCCCTATTCTGTCTAACATAACGTGGCTCATCACGTCGGACAGGGGGGGCATCACTATACTTTCGAGGAGCCCAAAGCGTCATCAAGCCTAGAAGGCACGCGCAGTTCGGTCGAGGATTGGATTGAATGTTTGGGGAAGGCAAGAGACCTGGCCATGTCGACCAATGCAATGCTGCAAGGCAACGATGACGGATTTGGTGAGATCCACTCGGCAGTGTCGAGCCCAGCAAGCACATTAGGAAATCGCGCAAACCATCCCGAATCGTACGTTCTCAACGACAGGCCCCCGCGCAATCACCTTAGCAAATCGCAGGGGGGCGTTGATGACAATGGCGTCAAGCGGAATCGCTTCAGCAAACGGCAGTCTAGAAACGGGGTGGGACCCGCGTTCTAAGAGTTGCGTGGCGATGTTCTGCGGGAATGTACGAGTCCTGGCTTTCATCTAGTCAAGTTTCTTGGACACGTTTGCCCTACCAGCATGGAGGTGGTCGGGACAATCAATCACATGGCCATTGCAAGCGAGGCGCATTGACAAGGAGTTTCTGTGTCTTACATAGTTTAGTGGGAAAAGGGCTGGAATCTTTGCTGGTTTGTATTTCTTGCGGGCTTTTGCGAGGAACTTACTTCATGAATCGAGGCTTCGCGGGCTTGAATACAAAAGACACGGTGTCGTATAGGCTGGACATTGGCAATGCCTATTTCCAATCCCGAGGCCTCGGGTAATGGATAGACACCTATTGGGTCAACGACAAGTCGTCTTGCGAGTAAACTAGCTATGCTTTCTTTGACCTGAGCTTCACTTCATTGGAAATTCTAGAGGGCTAGGTAACTTCGCCTGCCTGGGTATCTAAGTACCTCAGTTTGGCGAGGACTCCGGGACGTACCACGACTGGCATGAGGCCCTTTGATTGGATACAAGCTGAGTGAGCATATGTTGTAAGAAGAGTGCATTCTCTAAGAAACCGGCCGGGTATAAATATATTGCAAAGAGAGGCACCGGGGGCCGTATTATAACACGGGTACCTATATGTCTAAAATTCTATAGGTACCCGTGAAAATAGATTACTAAGCATTATATTTATTATTATACTTATTACTTTATATAAGCTAGTAACTTAAACCTTAAGACGTTAAAGTTAACGTAGTAGCTAAGTTAATAGCTTTTTAATTTAAGCTAGTAGCTAGGCTATAAATAGCTAATTTAATAGCTAAGCTATTAATAGTTAATTTAATAAAGCAAAGTAAACAAACTCTAAATAAGGATAATTTAAAATAGAAAAATAAGCAACGTTAAATATAAAAAGTCTTAAAGAGAAAGACAATTTAATTAAAAAAAAGTGAAATAAAGTATAGTATAATTAAATAGTAAGTTCTCCTCTTATTCTTCTTTAAAGATTTTAGATATAATTTTTAGCCTTAAGAATATACTTATTAGTTCTTATTATTAAATAACTAAATATATTAACTATACCTTCTCTATTAATTATAATTAGTTTTCTTATTTTTAATCTATTAATTAAAGAGTATTTATAATACTTTATTAGCTTAAACTTGTTATATCTTTAAAAAATTACGAAATACTTAAAACAACAATAGCTAACTTAACTTACTCTTATAATATAATGTGATTCTTAATATAATACGATGCCTTTTAAAATTTATATTTTTAGTTTAATACTTACTATATATACTTTAAGGTATATACTATTTTACCTATTAAAATTTTACCTTTAAGACGTAATACCTTTATTGCTTTTTTTAAAAACTTATAGTAAAAAGCAATTAATAGCTTAAAGCTTTAATAATATAAAATAGATAAGCTTTTAGTTAAAGCCTTTATAGAAATTAAGCGACGATTTAAATTATAGGATTTAATAACGAAAAAATAGACCTCTTTTTACTTTAATTTAAAGACTTTTAGCTTTTATTAGAAAATAGTATTTGCTAATATTATAAGCTAAAAAAAATAAGTAATATTGAAAAGGTAAGTAAAGTCTGTTTAATCTTTACAGAATATTTTTAGTAATTTAGGCTTTTTAACTACTTATATAACTTATATTAAAACACTAAGGCCGCTTATTATATATAATTCTTAAGCTTTAAGTAACTTAAGTAACTAAGGAAAAGACTCCTTATTTAGCGGTACCTCGTATAATAAATCTATAGCTAAAAGAAAGCTTAAATAATCTTAGTAAGCTTAGTAAATAATTCCGAAAGAAATATAAGGTAGCGCGGCGACTTAGCGTAATCTTAAAGGCCTTTAAAACCCCGCTTATATTCTTTATATACACCTTTTTTTAATCTGTTTATACCTAATATTATATAATGTAAAGGAATATATAAAATATTTAGAATTATATAGCGGATTTAATATATATTTTTAAATACTTATATTATCTTTAATTTATACTATACTAAGTATATAAACTAAACAGAGTAAATTTTACTTCTTTATAGCCTTCTTAAAAAGGTACTTATAGTATATAAGTACGCTGTTAATATACTATTTAAAGTAATATAAAAAGTCTTAAATAAGGGAAAAAAAAAAATTTTTTAATTAAGCAAATCTATTTTTAATAAAAAAAACGAGAAAGCTTATTTTTTATTAAAAGGAAAAATAATATAAGTAAAACATTTTTGATTTTTTATAAAAACCTTTAAATAGAAGTAAAACCCTTAAAGATATAGTAAGTATATAAAAGTTATAATTAAATTCGCGTCTTATACTATATACGCAATATTAGTAAAATACGCATTATAACTTTAATTAGCTATAACTCCTTAATTCTACTTATAATAAGCTAGTAATAGCATTATTCGCCTTTTAAGCATAGAAGAATTATAATAATATATAAGTCGGGTAACCTTACTAGTGTTATTGCCTTTTAAGAGGGGATATCTCTTAGAAGTATTTTTAAGATCGCATCGCGCTACGCGTTTTAAATTAGTGCAGCTAATAACCCTTGCCTTAAACGTTTAAAGAAGCTTTTAAACTATAATAAAAGAGCTATATTTTAATATATCGCGAATAACCTTTTATATTAGCTTATTAAATTATTTTAAATATGTAAATTTACTACCTACTAATTACCTTTACTAAACACTTTTTATACGGGAGTAAAATATACTCTCCCGCAGCCTATAGGCTAGATGCAGCATAAATAACACATAACATAAATACGCTAAAATATATATTAAATCCGCCATACAATTCTACAAACCATACATATTCCTTTATATTATTCCACCTCTATATAAGCAAGATATAAGCAGATTAGGAAGAGGTGTGTGTGGAAACTATATATATAATCCGTGCTAAGTCGCTACGCCACCTCATATTCCTTGCGGAATTAATCCCTAGGCTTATAAATACAATATTAACTTAATAATAGCTATTAGCCCACTATGCATAACTACGCTAAACAGGGGGCTCTTTTCTAAATCACTTAAGTTACTTAAAGCTTAGGAATTGTCTATATAAGGAAGCTTTAGTCCCCCCTTAACCTTAGATAGATTATTAACCTTATATACACATATCTTACTTATTTCTTTATCTTTTCGCACACTCTTTGCATCTTTATAATCCCTTTACTCGTAGCTATAAGCCTGCTCTCTTCTATACCTATTTGCTCCTTAATTAGTTATAAGCCCGGCTTCCCTTTAAGCCGGACTTACCCCCGACCCCTGCTAACGTCTTTCCGACTATTACGTGATCGGCAAAATCCAGCAAAATTCTTTCCTACCTTTCACGTGGTCGCGCTTACTAAGCGTATTTTCTCCGGAATTCTCCCGATATCTTATCGGACTCGGTTCTTTATTTTTCCCCTTTCCTCCTCCTTTTTATACCTTATGTCTTTACAACTATATCTTTAGGACTATATTAAACATTAAAAACCTTATAAAAGGTCTTTCCCTCTATAACGATGCACGCACTTTTAAATACAACTTTCCCTATATTTTTTAAACTCTTCTTATTCTATTCTTTTACTAATATTCTTTTAATTAATATTTCTTACCTCCTCTCTTTTTAATTAACGTTTATACCGAAATACCTCTTAAGAAAATCTATAAAAAACATAGCTACTAAGAACGACTATTAATTTAGCAAGCTAAAAGGTTCTTCGAATTATTCTTCTTAGTTACTTTAAATAGAATCCGTTTTTATCCGGGAGAAAGCCGCCGGAGCCGTCTCTTAAGATCTATATGCTAAATTAGCGGAAATCCTTACCCTTATACGTCTAATAGTTAAGGATAGTCCTCTCTCTTAAATAAAACACTGTACGACTGCAAAGTTAGCTTAAAAAGCTTTAAAAACCCTTTATAATCTAGTAAATTTCACCTCGAATTTTCTTCTTATAAAAGAACTATTTAATATAACTATCGAAACCTATACTTCGATCGAGGTATATCTAAATAAGATAAAAGAGCTTTTCGATAAGCTAAATATATAAGAAATTAAAATCCTTAAGGTAGTGATTATTACCTTGATTTAGAATGCTTAAATAGCTCTTATTCTAGCTTTATAACTAATATTTCTTAAGCTCTTCGAGATAATGCCTAAGCCTATACTTTAGAATCACTTTCTTCCTCTTTAATCGATAAGTTTAAAAGGATTAAAGCTTTAAAAGGTCCCTCTTTTAATTAGCTATTCTTTTTATATAGTAAAAAACCCGCCTTCTATAAGAATTATAAGAAAAAGGGCTATGCTATAAAAGACTATTTTTAGCTCGAGGAAAATAAAGATAAGGTAAAGGTAGTAGGTTTTAAACTTAAAGCTTCTTCTTCTTCCTCCTTTTTTTATAAAAGGCCCCTTCCGATTAGACCTTCTCGGGACTATTTAAATAGGAATAATAGGCGTTTTACGCCTATACCCTCCTTAAGAGAGTCTTCTTAAGAGAGAGTTTTAGTTACTAGAAAATTAGTAGTTAAAGGCTAAAAAAAGAGACGGGTTTCCTCCTTTAGAGAGTCCTCTCCTTCTAAAGAAGTACTTTATATTTCCGACTCCTTAGCTTAAGTAAATAACTCTCCCCTTCCCTCTATACCCTTTATACCCTCGATACCCTTAATACTCTCTATACCCTCTATACCCTCTATACCCTCTATACCCTCTATACCCTTTATACCCTTAATACTCTTAATACCCTTAATACCCTCTATACCCTCTATACCCTTTATACCCTTAATACCCTCGATACCCTCGATACCCTTTATGCCCTCTATACCCTTAATACACTCGATACCCTCTATGCCCTCTATACCCTCGATACCCTTAATACCCTCTATGCCCTCTATACCCTTTATGCCCTTTACCCCCTTTATATTTACTATACCTCTTTTATATACACCTCTTTTATATACCTCTTTAAAAGAGAAAAAGAAAGCTAATATAAGAAATATTATAAGACATTTAAAGCCTCTTCTTTCCTCTATTTCTTAGGTTATTTCTAAGGTAGATAAAAATATTATAAAAACAAAAAAAGGGAATATGTATAACTTTATCTTTAATATACAGGCTTCTAAGCATATAGTATATAATAAATCACTCCTTTCTTCTTATAAAGATATATATATAACTTTTACTTAGGGAAAAGCGTCTTTTATTATAGTTAAAGGCGCAGGGAATTTATATTTTAAATTTTCTAATAGCAATATACGCTATATATTAAAGAACTGCCTTTATATACCACAAATAAGTGTTAATATAATAAGCTAATTATCTCTTTTTAATACCTCTACTTTAATAGGTAAAGATAATATCACTCTCCTAGATAAAGAGGCAAATATACTTATATAAGGTTTTGTTAATAACGGCCTTTATTATATCCTTATAGTTATAAAGACTCGCTTTTTAATTAACAATAAAATATATAATATAAAAAGCTCTATAAACAATATACCTATAGATAATATATCTATAAACAATATAACATCTATAAAGAATATACCTATAGATAATATATCTAAAAACAATATAATATCTATAAACAATATACCTATAGATAATAAACCTATAGACAATATCTTTAAAAATAAAGATAAAAAGAAGACTATAGATATACTTCTTTAGTATAAAAGATTAAGATATATAAATTATAAATCATTATATAGATACCTAAGAAAAAGGTATTTTAATATAAATATAAACAAAGCTAATATAATAAAGATAAAGCAATGCGAAGCTTATATAAAAGCTAAACAAATAGATAAAAAGAAAAAGACTCCTTCGAGAAGGAAATATCCCTTTTTAGATAAAATACATACTAATATTTAGGGCCTTATAAAAACCCCTACTTATAATAAATATACATACTTTATATCCTTTTTAGATGCTGCAACTAGATATTTAAGAATATACCTTATAAAAAGCAAGGCAGAATGTCTGCTTAAATTCTTAGAATATTAATAGGAATTAGAAAATAATATAAATAAGACTATTATAAAAAGGGTTTTCTTTAATAATACAAGAGAATTTATATATAATATAAAACCATACTGCCTAAAAAGCGGCCTTATATATAATACATGTCCTATATATACCCCTTATTCTAACGGCAAAATAAAAAGGATAAATAGAACTATACTTAATAAAGTCCGGGCTATGCTTTTTACCTCGAACCTACTAATATACCTATAGGGTAAGGCTGTTTTAGCAGCTATATATATATATAATAGGTCCCCGCACTTTACTATAGGTTTTATATCCCCTATAGAAAAGAAGAATAATATAGCTTTAAGTTTAAAAGACTTAGATAAAATAAAGGTATTCGGAAGCACTATAATTTATAAAAATAAAACTCCTAATAATAAACTAAAACCTAAAGCTTATAAAGGAGTAATAATAGGCTATAAAGATACTACTTATAAAATATATAACTTTTCTAAACGAAAAGTAATAATTTCTAAAGATATAACTATACTAAAGAATAACTTCTTAAATAAAGAGGAATATACTGATTTTAATAATATGCCCTTTTTAAATAAGATGCTAAATAACTATAATACTAGAAATAATAGTACTAGTAATAATAATAACAATAACAATAATAGTAATAATAGTAATAATACTAATAATACTAGTAATATAAATACTAGTAATATAAATATAAGTAATAATAATAATATAAATACGAAAGATACTAGTAATATATATAATAATACTAGCGATAATAATACTAGCGATACCTAGCAAAAAGATTAAAGGATTTAAGTAGAAATACTAAAGAAGCCTACTAAATACTATAAAGATTTTATAGAATACCCTATATACAATATAATAATTAATAATAATAATAAAGAACATATTCTTTCTATTATAGAAGGAAATAAAGATCCTATAGAGCCTACTACTTATAAGCAGGCTATAAACAGTCCGCAAGCAAAAAACTAAGATAAAGCTATGCTAACTAAACTAAACAAACTTATAAGTCTAGATACTTAGGAAATATAAGAGCTTCTTAGTAATAAAGAGGCTTTAAGAGGCCGATAGGTCTATAGAATAAAAAAGGATAATAAAAATAATATAACTAGGTATAAAGCTCGCTTTATAGCATAAGGCTATAAGTAAATATATAGCTTAGACTATATCGAAACCTTCTCTACAACCGCTAGACCTAAGTTTACTAGACTCTTATTAATGCTAGCTATAACTAATAATTAGCAAATACTGCAATACGATATAAAAAATGCTTTAATATATATAGATATAGATACAGAAACATATATAAATATACTATAAGGTTATAAAGACTATATTATAAATAAAGACCCTAAATATAAAAATAAAAATAATAAGCAGTATAATAAAAGTAAAAAGCTAGTTGCAAAATTAAAGAAAGCTTTATACGGTCTTAAATAAAGTCCGATGCTTTAGTATAACTTATTATCTAAGGTCTTAGTCGAGCAAGGATTTTCCTACCTACTTATAGACGAAGGGGTATTTATAAACAATAAGCTATATATAGCTATATTAGTTTACGAAGACGATCCTCTATTCTTTAGGCCTATAAAGGATTCTATAACTTGCATAATTAATAAAATAAGCAAGGTTTTAAAGATTTAATCTTTAAGCGAAGTAAAAGACTTCTTAGGAATAACAATAACTATAAACAAAGCAAAAAAAGACATATATATATCCTAAGAAAAATATACCCTTAATAAGATAAAGGAATTTAATAAACAAAATATTAGAATCTTAAAAACTCCTGCTATAAAGGGAGTTAAATTAAATAAAATAAAAGACTATATAGCTATAAAAGAAGACATCCTATTATATTTAATGCAAATAGGCTCACTATTATTTTTAGCATTGTTTTTAAGGCTAGATATATTATACGCAGTAATATTATATGCTAAATTTGCTTCTAACTTAGAAATACCACATTTTAAAGCACTAAATACGATTTAAAAATATTTAAATAAATATCCTAGCTTAAGCATATACTAAAACTATAACATAGCATTTAATATACTATTTTTTAAAGCCTATACTAATGCTGATTGGGCTAGTAATCTTATAGACTATAAGTCGGTCTCTAGATACTGTTTCTTTATAAAAAACAACCTTATAAGCTAGGCTTGCTAAAAGCAAAAATCTATAGCACTCTCTATATATAAGGCCGAATATATAGGCTTTAGGGAGGCTAATAAAGAAGCTTAATATTTATATAGCTATTTTAATACTATAGTAGAAGGAATATCTATAAGTATACTTAAAAATAAAGTCCTTATAATTTTTATAGATAATCAATCTCCTTTAAAAATAGCAAAGAATCCTAAATTATATAAGCTAAGAAAACATATAGGCTTAGTATATAACTTTACGCGTAATAGTGTTAAAGAAAAAGAGATAGACGTTTATTATATAAAATCTAACGATAATATAGCAGATATATTTACTAAGGGATTAAGTTTTATACTACTTAATAAATTCCGAAGTTTACTAGGAATTAAAGAGGTTATAATATAAATTCCTATAATAAAGGTTTTTAGCTATTTCTTACTTTCTTTAGCTTTCCTCTATATAACCTAAGGTTTTTCACCTATATAAAGGTTTTCCTTATATAATAAAATAAGGAGGTTTTACTTAAATTATATAATAAGTTTTTCCCTTTAAGAAAGATTAAAAGCTTGAAGTCTTTTCCTATAAAATAGGTTTTCTTAAGCTATAAACGAAAGAATTTTTCCTTATTTAAAGGTTTTCTACTTTACTTTAGTTAGTATATTTAAAGCGCACTTATATACTATAAGTACCCTTTAAGGGAGGCTATAAGGGAGTGAAATATACTCTCCCGCAGCCTATAGGCTAAATACAGCATTAATAACACGTAACATAAATACGCGAAAATACGTATTAAATCCGCTATACAATTCTGCATACTATATATATTTCCTTGTATCATTCCACCCATACATAAGCAAGATATAAGCAGATTAAGAAGAGGTGTGTGTGGAGACTATATATATAATCCGTGCTAAGTCGCTGCGCCACCTCGTATTCCTTGCGGAATTAATCCCTAGGCTTATAAATACAATATTAACCTCACAACAGCTATTAGCCTACTATATATAACTGCGCTAGATAAGGGGCTCTTTTCTAAATTACTTAAGTTACTTATAGCTTAGGAATTGTCTATATAAGGAAGCCTTAGTCCCCCCTTTACCTTAAATAGATTATTAACCTTATATATACATATCTTATGTATTTCTTTACCTTTTCGCACACTCTTTACATCTTTATAATCCTCTTACTTATAGCTACAAGCTTGCTCCCTCCTATACCTATTTGCTTCTTAATTGTATTAAAGTAAGGGTATATTAATAAATGCGTTCTTTAAGGACTAAAACGCTATAAAATCGGTCGCGTCTAAGTCTACTCTCCTTAGCTTCTTACTATTACTACTACCCTTTAATAGTGCGGTAAGAGGTACTATTATATAGGATTAGCGATAGATAAAACAATAGTAGTAGTTATAGAACTTAAGGAAGACTTAAATATCTTAATAAGTATTAAGTATTAGTTATTTAGCGATTGCTTTTACCCGTTAAGGATTTACTAATATTTTATTAACTAATAAAATAAAACTAAGGAACTTAACTAATTACTAATAAAATATATATTTTAATAGCTTTGCGAATAGTTACGCTACGCGTAGCCTCTTTATAACTTATTAAAGGTATTTAGTATATTCCTCTTTTACTTATAAGAAGATAAGGATATTATTAAGATATACTATATAAATAGTATCGATAAGGCCTTTTAACTCTTAATTAATATAGCTTTAAAAAGTAGCTAAAGTATTAGTTAAGCTAAATAGTATAATAAGGTATTTAAAGTATCTATAGCGTAATTAAAAAGCTATCTTTTACTTATCGCCTTCTTTTATATTAATATACTAGTATACGTTTTAAATATTAATCTTAAAAAAGAATTTAGCTCCTTAGTAGCGGTTAAGGATCTCCGAAATAAGAGGTAAAAGGTACCGATTCTTTTATATAACGCGGTTAAGTCCTTAGTAGTCTATATAAAGACGAAGGCTATTATCTTTCTTTAAGATAAAAAGAATTAGTGCGCTTATTAAGCTTTATAATTCCTAGATAATACCGCGTCTTATAAAGTTACTAATTTAATCCTTTAATACTTATAATTTATTGCGGGATAAAAAGTAGATTAGTTTAAAGGGTAGTTTTACGCTAAAAGTTAAGTTAATTATATAATCTATTTCTTTCTTAATCGGTAATAGGTTAGACTTATTTACTAAGAATATATCTTTAAATCGGTATAAGGTTAGTAGTATCTTAGTCTATTCTCTCTCCGAAATCTCTTTATCGTTATCCTTTTTTAGTAATAAAATTAGCTTAAGGTTAGTAGCAATTATATAAATACGGGCCTTATTCCGGCAATCTTTTATAAATTTTCGTAGACTTTATAAGGTGCCGCTACTAATTTAGTGCTTAAACTACTATTGCTTTTTTTATAGAATAATATAGATTTTCTTATTTATAATTACTATAGTTAACTATAAAATTAATATATAGTTATTTAGCGTTAACTTATTAATATTAATATAGTACTAAGTAATTCTCTTTTCGGTACCTTTTATATCGGTAATTCTTACTAAAACCTCTTAAACCTTATAGTTATTTACCTAACTATCGCTTAGTCGTAAGAGCTTAAGATATAATAATAAGACTTATAGTAAGCCTTATTAGCATGCGAAATATATATCTACTAAGTTTACTATACTATAAGTATCTAAGTATACCTTTATATTAGTAAGGTTTCGCCTTAATAATATTATTAGAGTTTATACTAGCTCCCCTTAAGGTACTAACGCAGCTAGAGGAGAGGTGTTTACTCCGGCCTTTAAGCGTTTCGTTATAAAGCGGCTTTAATACGTAAAGTATTCGTTAAGGTATTTATAATTAAAGCTAAGGTATACTTATTTATATAGTAACCTAGCTTATTATATTTAAAATAAATAACCCTTTAGTTTTAGGATAAGCTTTAGCCTTAGCCTTATCCTCTTTTATAACCTTGGCCGTAGTTATATTAAGGGGTATTTAAACGTAAGTCTCCCTTTATTATTGTCGAGGTATTAATAGTGCCTTAGTAGCGAGAACCTCTTAACTGCTGTTTACTACGGCCTCTCTTATAATAGGAATTTCCTTAGTTAAAGGATCTTAAACTTATTCCGCGCTATCTTAATCTAAAGCTTATGCTTAAACGGCGTTTTTTACTATCTATAGCGTCTTAGTAGTATTAAGCTACTTAGACTAGTTCTTCTTTACTATACTTATAAATAGGTATTAAATAAAGGTTAAGTTACTTTTAAAGCTTTAGTCGTAACTTAATAAAGACCCTTAATAACTATATTTACTTTAATAGCCGCTTAAAATGCCGTTTAATAAAGTTAAGGTAAAGGCTAAACTTTAGTAAAAACTATATATCTCGCTACTAAGCGTTCTTTAGCTACGTTACTAAGAGTATTTCTCTATTTACTATATCCTTAATAAGCATAAGTATCTATTCTTGAAAATAGATCTAGCTTATGCTATATTATTCTTAATTAATCGGCGGTTATTCCTTAAGGTATTAGCGCTATCTTGCCTTATAGTCGGTATATATATAATTTACTATAAATAGGATTTTAATATTATCTTAGCGGAATCGTTAAGGTATAGCTTTAAACGTATCCTTTAAGTTATAAAGCTAGTTAAGCCGTATCCGAGAATTAGTTAGTTAAGCTAACTAAGTAATATTTTTAAGCTTTACCTCGCTACCTCGACTAGCTACTAAATCGGGGGAGTCCGACTAATAACGCCTTTTTAATTTATTAAGGAGTAAACCTTCTTTTTCTTATATTTCCTTTTTAAGCTATATAATACGCTCTTTTAACTATTAAGTCTCCTTTAGTTCTTTAATACGGCTTTAAAGGGCCTTTTATTTTTCTCGAAGTAGCGGGGACTAAGTACTTATTAATAAGGATATTCTTAATAGTACTTTTATTATTTAAAGCATAAAGGTTATTTAGTCGGATTCGTTATTTAAATAAATTTCTTATACTTATAAGCCTTAATTAAGGTTATATTAGGTTCGCCGCGCCGGTTTAGCGCTTCGCGATTCTTTTGCTAATACTATCTTTACTAAGTAATTTAAAAAAGAAGCTTTAAAAATTATAAGGAGATAGTCTCGCGATACTATTAATTAAGTAGTAAATATAGTAGATAGTATAATAAGTTATAGTATTGCTTAGCTACTTACTTTATTATAAGACTAAAGCTTATAAAAAGGAGAGTCTCTTAGCTTTAATCGCGGGGGCCTATTAACTACTTATTAAGTCGGGACCGAAAGCAGGGCTTCTTACTTAGTATATTCCCTATACTTAGTTAGCCTATACTATTAGTATTATTTTTATGTTTTTATATTTAATTAGTATATAAGCTATTTTATTTTAGTAGTAACTTTAAACAGCTTAGTGCGTTTTTCTAAACACTTTACTAGTTTACTATCCGCAATATAATAACCTTTACTAAGCTATTGCTAGACTTAATCGCTAGGCTTAAACTTTAGTACGCGGTATTTCTTATTATATTTATCCTTTATAGCGGCTTAAGTATAAGCAATAGCTAACTTAGCTTCTTCTTATAAGACCTCTTAGTTTTATAAGTATAAGTAGTTACTATAAAAAAGGGAGCTTTAAAAGATAATAATAGTGTCTAGCTAGCTAGGAAGGAATATATATACGAAGGGGTGCCTTTATATATATGTGGCTAACCCCTGTAAATAAGGGCTAGGGCTACGCTTAAGGCTCTCGCAGTAAAATAGGTATAAGGCCTTAGCGTATACACTCCTTATATTTACAACACCTCCCCTTAGCTATATATAAGGCGCATATATATATAAAGCCTTATAATATAGCCTCTCCCTTATATATTATACTTACCTTAGTGTTTTTTAATCCTTACTAATTATAACTAGCTATTCCGCCTATATAACGCCCCGTTTAAATATAAAGCCTTTTAAAGCTTTATTTAGCCGCCTTTCTTATTTTTAGCTACCGGACGAATTAGTTGTGTTTTTCTCTTAAGAGGCCCTTTATAAGGCTATTAGCAATTATCCTATTAATCTACACCTATACTAGTCGAAAGAAGCCCTTATTAATATAGTAGATTATCTATTTATAACGGATATTAATATACTTAGTCTTAGCCGGGTTGTTCTTATTTAGCACTATAAGCTTTACGTTTTAGCTATCTATAAAGATTATAGATAAACTTAGCTATAGCTAGCCTAGCTCTATTAATAGCTAATATTGCTATATCGCCGCGATACCTACGGGCATAAGGTTTATAAACTCCGCTTTTATTAACGAGGTCGCTATAATTATTTGCCTCTTGCTCTTTTAAAAGATAGGCCCGTCGCTAAGGAATATAACGTAGCCCGCCGTAAAGCAATAAGTGCTTTAGTCGTTAGCAAAGGAGGTATCTATATATACCCGGAGCTTAAAGTCCTCGATTAGGTATTTCCCCCTTATTATAACCCCGTAGTTTAAGGTGCCCTTAATATAACGCTATAGCGTTTTTATAATCGCTACGTAGTTATATATCGGGTTACTACTAGCTTTAAAGAGCTTGTTCGCCGTGTATATAATATCCGGCTAAGTGCTTATTAATAGGTAATTAAGGCTAACGGTCCGGCGAAGCTACTTTATAGTGTTTATTATAGGTTCCTAACTCTTTTAGTTATAAGGAACTTAAAGTCTCGCTAGCTACGGCGCCTTTATAGCTTTAGTAACCTCTTAACCGAATTTCTTAAGGATCTTTTTAGCGAACCTCGTTTAGTATATAAAAATCGTTCTTACCGCCTTATCTTGTTTATATTAGATGCCTAAGAATTCCTAAGGCTCGCCGAGCTACTTAGCCTTATATAGCCCGGTTAAGATATCGGCCGCGGCCTTAATAGCTTCCTTAGTAAGTACCGCTATAATAAAATTATCTATATAGACGATCGTAAGTATATCGCCTACTTTATAGCGAAGGATATACCTATCCGTCTTAAGGCGCTCGAAGCCGTGTTCTTTTAAGTCTACGCTTACTTAGTCGTACTACTACTTAAGTAAGCTTTTATAACTATATAGGGCTTTATTAAGCCTATAGACCCGGCCCGTGCTATCCTTAAGCTTATAAGGCTATATAACGAAAGCCTCTTTTTATGCTTTTATATATATATAGGCGTAAATAACGTTAAATTATTCTTATTTTAAGTCCTTAATTATAACGATCGTTATAAATAGCTTTAACGAGGCTTAGTATACTACCGCTATATAAAGTTCCTTTATAGGCCTATCCTTTAAGTCTTAGTCCCTTTAAACGACTTAATAGGCCTTTATAAGCGGCTTTTTGCCTTAAACTAGCTTCTTAAGGTAAACTTATTTCCCGTTAAAGACCTAAGCCCTTAGTAGTCTATATATAAGGCTTTAAGCATCCTTTTGCTTTAATTTATTAATTTCCCGCCTTATCGCGGGCAACTAGCGGGTCTTGTCGTTATCCCGCTTAAGGGCTTGCTTTTAGGTTATCGGCGAACCCTTTATAGTAGCGGTTATCGCACTAAATACGGAGAGGACTAGCTAGTTACCTAAGTTATTAAATTAGTCCCTTTTTTAGTAAATTACTTTAAGGGCTATTAATACGCCTAGCCTAAATAAGTCCTAGCGTTAGTCTATAATAATAAGCTCCGTCGTTAAAGCCCTTAACATAGTCTTTTAAGGCCCTCCTTTAACCGCTACTATATAACTTATTATTAAAGGTTAGAGCAGCAGCGAAATTGTGGGGAAATCAGGAGATCACGTGATGTTACGTGATAGAGGATTCGATGTTATATAAGGTAGGATTTTGGCTGGAGTTAATTAATAAAGAATTAAGTGCGTGAGTGCTTGTAGAATCTCTAGCTATTTAGTAGCGGGAGATTCGCCTTTTATAGATGAATGTGAGGGAACGGAGTGACATATCCGGACCGGCCTTCGGGCGGTCTTAAAGCCCGAGAAATGTTAATTTTAAAGCATTTTACCCCGTAGCTAGATGTCCCTTCCTTATGCGGCAATTCGTGTTTAAAGTTAGTTAAGGTTAGTGCGGATCCTTGTTTTATCTAGCCACCCTAACCTCCTTAGTTCCGTATATAACGTTATAGATATCGTATAAAGACATAAAGACCTAGAAAATAACGAGCCGAAGCTAGGCTATCTAATACGGGTTTTTATATAATTTATACACCCCCTTATACTTAGCTAATTAAGTAAGGATTAAATAGCTGATTTATTAAAATAGTAAAATCACTCTCTTACATTTATCTATTAGCGAGTTAGCCGATTATTAAGTCGGTATATCTTATTAGCCCGTGGTGCTTTAAGCGGGGAATTTATAAGTCTCTTACTACCGGGATTTAGCGTATAAGGAATTAAGCGTGTTTTTAGCTACGGGGTCTCCGGAAAAGTCCTTAGGTAACCTATAAGGGCCGTCCTTAAGCTGCTCTAAACCCTTATAGTCTCTCCTAAGTACACTTTTAGCCTTTAAACTAAGGCATTTAGTATTAAGATATCTATATTATTATCGCCTAGCTTTATTATTGTTATAAGCGGGGAAGGGGTATAATAAGGGGTCGGTAGTAATAGCTATAAAGCCTATTACTACTTAAGGGGCAGTAGCTTCGGAGCCTGCTACTGCCTCGGCTTGTTACCCTTATCTTAAGGGCTACTAAGCCCACCCCCCTTAGATTTATCGTTCTCGTTATAGTTAAGGTTATCTTAATAGTTAAGGGTCTCGTAATAGCTTAAGCGATATAGCATTATATCCCTTATAAGGTTAGCGTTATCCTTATCCTTATTAAAGACCGTAATATCGTAGTTTTCTTCCTTAAGGGGTAAGGTCTTCTTAATTACTTTATAAAAGCGCACGTCCTTAGCAATTATAATTTTCTTTTAGTTAAGGAGCTATACTTTATAAATATAACTATAAAGCCTCTTAAGACCTATAAGTCTTCCTTTCTATGCCTTAAGGTCTATTTTAGCTATCTTAGTTAATATCTTTTACGGCTTAGTTATATATACAATATAACCTTAAGTCCGGATATATTTAATAAAGTATATATAAGGAACCTTAATTTCCTTAAGCAGGGCTTTTAGCGGCGCCTCTTTTAAAGCTATGCCTCGTATAAGAAAGAGGTTCGCTATATACATAGCTATTTCTATATACTAAGGCTAAAAGAATTCCGGTAGCCCTATCTTAATATATATTACCCTTATAGACTTTATAAGCGTGTAGCCGGCTCTCTCTACCTTACCGTTTTGCTAAGATATATAGGGTGCGCTATAGCGCAGCATAAAGTAGTCCTCCCTTAACTAGGCCTTTATCTTCTTAATATAGAATTCTATTGCGTTATTAAAGGCTAGTACTTAAACGAGGGCGCTAGTAGCGCTATTCTTAACCTATAACTTTTAGGCCTTTATTATATTAAAGGCCCGATCTCTTATAGGCGAAAATAGTGCTTAGTAGAATCCGGTAAAGATATCGATACCGTAAAGGCAATAGTTAATGCCTTTATAGCCTATAAGCTTATATTAAAAGAAGTCTTAATATATATACGCAAGGAACGCTTAGGCCACCACGCTTAAGTTACGACTAATTATCGCGTTCGCCTTCTTTAAGTAGCAAGCCTTATAATAGAATCTCTTAGCCTCTTTTTTATTAATCTTAAGGCTAGCCTTATTATATGCTTTAAGGACCCTTTTTAGGCTAGCGTAGCTAAGGCGGCGGTATATCGTCCCGTAATTTATATATCGCTAAGTATGCGGTAAGGCTATAAGGCTTAAGGCCGTATATATGCCCCTTAGCTTTATATCCGGGATCGTTATAATACGTATCTTTTAAGCGATATTATAAATCTTAGTCTTAGAAAGTATATAAAATAGTCGTTCCTTAATATCGTTAAGCTTAATGCCTTTCTCTTTAAGGCACTAATTGCTAATAAGGTTAGCTAGCGATGCTAGCGCGTAATTAACGTTTAATAGCTTTAACGTAACGCTACCGATAATAACTTTAACGGTGCTTATAGCTTCTACTTATAGCGGGCTGCCATTTAACGATATTATCGAAAAGGGGTTAACGGCTTTTATATTAGTAAACTATTTAAGGTCGTTAAAGCAGTAAGTCGTATATCTAAAGTCTTTAATAGCTTTATCCTAAACGGGCTTATGTTTATCTATAACGGCACCGCTTAAGAGGTAGCCGTTAAACTCGCTACTAGCTGTTACGATAGCCGCGTTGCCCGTTTTATTTCCGTCGTTATTAGTCGCGGCTTTAGCGGCTTAAAATGCTTTCTAAAATTTAGGGGCCTTATTAAGATACTTAGTTTAATAGTCTAGCTCTTTATATATAACTTTCCCTAGCTTAATACGGCAGCCGCACTTTAAAATAACGGTCTCCTTAAACGTATTATATTTCTTACTTAGTCTGCTTAAACTAATATTCTTATTAAAGTCCTCCTTAAAGCCTTTAGTGCCGCTTTTGCTATTATTGCTCTTAGCCTTACTAAACGTAGCATTGGCTAGGGATTTAGATTTCTCGGCTTTTTTAACTCCCGTAAGCTATTTATATAGCTTATCTTTCGCGATATAATTCCCTTGCTATTAGTTATAGGTCTAGTTGCTATACGAATTAGGACGTTGCTTTTAAATACCCTTAAAGGCTATAATTATAAAGAGTCGTTCCGGTAGACCTTTTTTTACTGCAATAAGCTAATCTTAATACTAATATAGCTTCTTTACGAACTCTTTTATACTAACGAACTTCTTCGAGTTAAAGGCGATAAATTCTATAAAGGTTACGTAAAAAGCAACCTTTAAGACCTCTATTAAGGATACTTTAATTAAGTCTATTATCTATTTAGCGGTTATTTCCTTATACTACCCGTTATCTATAATAAGTTCTATTATCTTAAGAGTAATACTCGCAATAATACTATACGTAGCTATTCTATCCTTCGTTTCTTAAGTTCTATACTCGGGGTCGTCTTTAAGTAGTAATATAATAGTGCCGTTTATAAGGCCCTTAAGGTTTTCTACCCTTAAGGCGACGATAAGCTCTATTCTCTATAACTTATAATTCTCCTATCCCCGAAGCCTATTTACCGTGGCCTCACGCCCTCGTCTTAAGGCTATAGAAGCTATCGTATGTTCTATACGGGGTCTGCTAGCAGCGACTGTCTTGCTATACCGAGCCGCCGGTAATAGCAGCGGCTTTCCTACGGGTAATGTAGCTAGCTATATAGCTATAGAGTCGTATGCTATAAAGTCGTATGTAGCTTAGGCGTGTGCGTCGCGCAGGGCATACCCTTAAGGCTGTTGATTTATGTTGTTATGTAGGTAGCGATAGCCTTAATATCTTAGGCTGCCGCGCCTTTGCCTTAATCTTTAAGGGCCTATAGGTTAAAAGAAGGGTTTAAATATAATTAAGATAATTAAGGTAATTAAGGTAATTAAAGTAATTAAGGTAAAGAGGTTAAGGTAGCAATTCGCAGCGCGCGAGGGCTATAACCTATAGAAAAGGGAGCTCTAAAAGATAATAACAGTGTTTAGCTAGCTAAAAAGAAATGTATGTGCGAAGGGGTGCCTTTATATATATGTGGCTGACCCCTATAAATAAGGGCTAGGGCTATGCTTAGGGCTCTCGCAGTAAAATAGGTGTAGGGCCCTAGCGTATATACTCCTTATATTTACAATAGTTACTAAGGAACTAAAGGCCGTTATCTATTTTTATCCTTATAATAAGCTTATTAAGGGCTACGTAAATTTTTAAAAAGAAGGAATTATTAAGGCTAAACTAAAAAGCGATTAGTATATCGGTTTAGTATAGGTTTAGGAAATTAGCGGTAAAGAATTATAGCGCGATGTTTATAGTTTAGTTTCGCCTTTTTAATAAGCTATCGGTTTAAAGGTATTAAGCGGTAAATATAAAAAGCTTTAATTTAAAAGCTTACTATAAAGTCCGCTAAAATACTAAAGTAAACTTTATATCTTAATTAAAGATTATCCCCTTTAAAATCCCTTTATTAGCGCGGAGTAGCTTAGTATATAATGCTTATACTTAGTCTTCCGCTATAAACTAGTTATTGCTTAAGATAAGAAGATATATTTTTAGAATTTATTAATTATAGTTAGTAAGGTATTAAAAAAGTTCTTTATAAAATCTTTTTATAAGGATTATTTAGCTTAGAGTATTAAAAGCCCGGTAATAAAGTTTATCGCTATTATATAATATAAAACCGGCGGGCTTTAAATTAAGATAAGCTACCTTAACGTCTTACTTTAGTTAGTTTAGTTATAGTAGTAAGTATTATAGCTATCTACGACCTTATTTATATATTTACTAAGCTATAGGATTAAGAAGCTTTTAGATAAATCTTACTATATATAAGTGCGGCCGGTATAAAAATATTAAGTATAGGCGTCTTTAATAATCTCCTTAGTATAAGTCTTAAAGATATATAATCTCCGGCGTTTATCGTTCTCTATAAATTATAGTAACCTTTATAACTAAAGGAATAAAAGTCTAAGGATATTATCTTTATCGCTAAGCTATATAATAATCTTTACTTACTATATATCCTTTATATATCCGTAAATAATCTTCTAGCGGACCGGTAATTTAATTAATGCTTTTATATAAAGGAATACGCGGTTTATCGTTATATCTTCTTAAATACGTTTTAATTCCTTCTCTTTATTTAAGGATATTAGCTTATTATCTTAGTATAGTAAATATAAAAAAGCGTCTAGTATAACGTTTTTAACGCTTAAGATATAGTATACTTTAAGCGAGAATTAGCTAAGTATTAAAATATAAGGACTAGCTTATTATTAAATTGTATATTAATAAAGAATAAGGATTTTTAATATACGATTCTATAAGTACTTATATAGTTAGTAAAGACGACTACTTATAGCGTTTTTATAGACAGTACTATAATACGTAATTTATAGACTGCTTATATTAAACCGGCTACTTTAAGCTTAATAAGCTAGTATTAAGGCTCTCCGCTTTAAAGGGCGCGGCTTAAGTAAATAATAAGCTAAACCTTAGTCCGGGCTAGTAGCGTCTTTTTATCTTATTCTATACCTTCTTTTAAGTAAAAATCTATAGCTACTACTTTATATTCTTATAATATATCGATTTAAATAAATAGTTATTAAGTAAGGTTAAAGTAGTAAATCGTTTAAAGCTTAAGAAGGTTTTTAATTAAATTTGCAAAGGCCTCTTTTTCTTTTAAAGTAAGCTAAAAAGCGGCTTTTACGGTATATTAAGCCCGTCCTTAGCCCCTTAAAAGGACTTCTTCTTCCTATCTTACTTAAAGTAGCTTTATCTTTCGTTTTCTTAAGATATTAACTTCCTTAGCGAAATATAAGACCGTATAGCGTAGCTACTTAGTAAGACTAATATATTTCTTAGCTATTAAAGGTTCTTTAAGAATATAATATCCTTTAATACTCCTACGCGTTTATTTATATTTATTAAGCAGATAGCGTTTACCTTAAATCTAAAGAGCTATATAGATAAGTACGCTAAGAAGGACTTTAGTTTAAATAAGGTAATATTATAGTTATAGAAAGCGCGGAATACTACCTTAAAGTATTAAAGGTGTTTTCTAGCTATATAAAGTAAATATTAATATTATTAATATTAGCCGCTGCGTATTCTTAGTATTTATAAAAGACGTTATTAATAAACCTTTAAACGTATACTAAGGAGTTTTTAAAGCTTATAAGTATTATTAGTAATCTTTTTAGCCCGCGTTAGCTTATAACTAAAAACCTTTTTTAGTAGTCTTAATAAACTAAGAACTAGTAGAAAAATAATTATACGTTTATCGTATAAATAAACTTCTTTCCTTAAAGGCGTTTAATTATATCGCTTTAAAGGGGCATTAAGTAAGCGTTTAAGGTAGTAATAGCGTTAATCCCTTATAAGTTTATAACTACTTCTCCCTTTTCTTTTTTATTTACTATCTTCTATGCTATAAATACTAGTGCTATAAATAAAGTCGGCCTATAAACTTATTTTTATTATTCTTATTTAGTTAGTTAGCCGAATATTATATTTACTACCTTCTTATCCTTATTCCTTAATAAGTATAATCTTAATACGACTTATTAGTATTACTATCCTTTTACTAAAGAAATATATATATATTCGGATTTATTTATATATACTACTCCCTTATTTCTTTAAAAGCAAGAAAATAATTAAAAGATATCTTAACCCTTTTATATGTATTTTAAGTTCTTAGTATAGATTTAAATAACCCTTTTAATAGTAAGTTTAAGCATATCCTTAGTTCGGCCGATTTTAAGCTTATAGTTTACTATAAGGTCCTTTTATAAGAAGTCCTTAATAAGGTTTATCTTTTTTATACTTTCTATAAAGACTTTTGCTAAAAGAGTAATAGCATCGACCTCTTTATATAGCCGGAACTACTTATTAAAGTCTATAATTATCCTTACTTTTTAGCCTTAATAAAGTACTAGTAGTTCCTTAAAATAGTTTATCGTTATAAAGCTTTTATAATCTTATATTATTATCCGGGCGAGCTTAAAGTCGTTAAAGAAGAATATTATATTACGCTTTAATAGCGGTGCTTAGACCTATATAAGTAAGGTATAGCTAAAACTAGCTAAAATTGTTATAGTAATTAAGTAAATTACCTATCTATATATCGCTAATCTTAGCTAAACTATCTTAACTTTAGCTTTAATCCTTTTATAAGCCCCGATTTATAAGACTAGCGTAAAGTTAATAAGGTCCCTTTAATAAGGAATTAGAAAATCTTAGCTAAGTAATATATTAGCCGCTAAGCGTTTTACTATTTAAGCGCTAATCCTTACCTTAATAACCGCAAGGCTACTTTTTAGCCTTTTAAGTATATATATAGTAAATTCTACTTATTTTATAGTAGCTATCCTTCTTACTCCTTAAATAAGAATTCGTTAAAAGGAGTTTATAGTTATATTTTAAAAAGTCTTTATTAAGTTAGCTTAAATAAGGCTTTAGTCTACCTTAATATCTATTACGGAATCTAAACGGCCACGCCCGGACTCCTTACTTTACTCTTAAGGAAGCTTTACGGAACCCCGCGACGGGAATGCTTAAAGCACGCACTATAAAAGCTCGCCTAAGGAGATACGACGAATATTACTAACCGGACCCCGCTAAGGTTTCCGGGACATAACTATAAAGGGTTAGGAGCCTACTTAACTATAGTTTACGATATCTTTAACTAAGGGAGATACCGTAGAAACTATTAAGCGGATTCCGCCGGCATCTTTAGGGGATTTCTAAGCATTTCCGCGGGATATCCTAATTATAGTTTAACCCGTTTTTAACTATAAAAGCACCCCGGAAAATATAGGATAAACCTTACTGCGATTTTTAAGGGATATCTAAGGATATTTAAGGGATTTCCTTAACTATAGTCTATAGTATTTCTAACCGGGCTTATACTTAGTTTATTAAGCGATTTTATAAGGATATCTATAGTTTACTTTACGTACTATAAATAGTATAGTTAAAGATCCTTAAAAGTAGCTTAAAGGACTAAGTATAAAGTAGCTAGCTATACCTTTAAGAATAGATAAGCTTTTTATTATTTTTAAACCCCTATATACGATTACGTGCGGTAATTAGTCCGTTATACTAGCTTAACCGGCGGTAATTAGTTAGTAATACCGGCCCCGACTAGCGGTAATTAGTTTATAGTACTAGCCTTAACCGGCGGTAATTAGTCCGCGCCCTATCCCCTTATCCTTATACTATAAAGTATAGTAAATAGTAGTAATTCTTACTTATCTAGATAGAAATCCCTTAGATATCCGCTAAGCTAAGAGCGACTATATCGTACGCTTAAGTACTTATCTTATAAGAAGTTAAATACTAAACGATATTTTCTTTAGTAAGAAGCTCTTATTAGCTTTTAAGTTTAACTTTAATAATAAGCACCTCTTCCTTAACGCGCTTATAATAAAACTCCGAGATAAGCAGGCTATAAGAGCGGAAAAGGCCGCGGCCTACTAAGTATACCGGTTTAATAATCTCCCTTACCCCTTTTTAAGGTACTATACTATAATAGCCTATAAAGCTAAATAAGACGTAAAATAAGTCCCGCTTAGCTAAGCTAAGACTACTACCTTTTAAGAGGCAATCTACTTTTAAAATACTAATAAAGGATAGACTATAAAACGATAAAATCTATATAACTAAGTAAATTAAATTCGGTATTACCCGGATAAATCGATTATCCTTTAAATAGAAGAAGTAAAGATAAGCCGACCTTAAAACTATCCGGCTCCCCGCTTACTAAACACCCTCCGGATCGAGCTTATAATAAAGTTACTTTTTCCCCGGGACGATAAGCTTAGCGGATATTTCCACTATATACTACTAATAAAGTTTAGCTTAAAGGCCTTAACCGGAAATCCGCCTTAGAGGATACTTAGTAGTTTCTTAGTTTAGTATTACTATTTAGCCTCGTCCGCTATAGCCGCGCTAATTAAGGCATTTTTAGGACTCTTAATTAATAAAAACAAGCCTTTTACGCTAAGGGCCTTACGGCGTACCGGATTCCGGGACGCGTATAAAACGGAAGGTTAAGCACTTAATAAGAGTATTAAAACTAAGACCTTAATAATAAGCGATAAGGACGCGGTAAGCGATACTTTTAGCGGGCTAAACTTATCTATACTAAGCGTATAGATACTAAGACTAAGTATAGCTTTAAGCCCCTTAATAGGAATAGTATTAATATCGAACGAATAATTCCTTAGTCTCTTTTAAGCACTAAGAAAAGAAGACGCGCTTACTAAGCCTTAAGAAAAACCTTAACTACGAGCTAAGGACGTAAGGAGATTTAACCTATTAAGACCTTTAAAAGTATCTTTCGATAAAGTTTAAGAAGATAATAAGGCTAATACGTTCCGAGGAGTAGACCGTTTTATCGACTTTATCCGCCGAAACGCTAATAAAGGCGAGGCCTACGCGGACGAATTAGCTATTTTATTGCCCTCCTTCCTCCAAGGAAGTGCGGCGGAATAGTATTTTAAGGACCTCTCGGAACTATAATAAGAAGAACTTAGCGAGCCCGGCGTCGGACTAAGCTAATAGATATCCGCCTTATAAAAACGGTTTAGAATCCGCTTAAATATAGTAATATAAGCACTTAATAAAAAGCACTTTACTATCGAAGATATAGTAATAAGATCCGACTTTAAGTCTTAAATATCGCGCTTATAATATAAAGCTAAGGCCGCGCTTTACTAGCTAGACTACTTAACTATAATAATCTACTAAAAGCTAGACGTTTACTTATAAGAATCCTTATAACGCTTAGTAAGAAATAAGGATATTAATAGATAGATTAATAAATACGAGGAAATTCTTCTTTAGCTATAAGTTAAATATACTTAAGGATCTTAAAAGCACTTACTAGCGTAAAAAAAATAGGTCTAACTTATAAAAAGGCGAGGGCTAACTAGCTATACCTTATATATACTTAAAGGATAGTCCGGGACGCCTTAGCTATCTATTAAAGGCTTATTAAGACTAAGGGTTACGTTTTTAAACCGCTTAGTAAGGACGGATATACCTTAAGCCTTATAGCGCTTACTAAGTTAAGGAAGAAACCCGCCTAAATAGTTAGGAATATAAGTTAAGGTCCTTTAGCCTAAGAGAGAAGGGACCTTTAAGACTATATGCTCGCTAACGCTAAAGCTAAAACGGGCATACCCCGCGACTAAAGAAAGAACTACGGTAAAGACCGATAACTATTTAAAGGATAAAGAGTACGATATAGAAAGAGCCCGGTCGGATACTAATAAAAGCCTAAAGGAAACCGTAATTTATACTATAGTAGACTTAGTATAGGAGGCCGATAAAGCGTGCGGATTTTGCGGTAAAGCATTCCCCTTAAAGAATAAGCTTTACTAACACGTTAAAGATAAACACCCCCTTAACCTTAGCCGAGACGTTGCTATATAAAGACATAGCTTAGTATAATAAGTAGTTATTTAAAAGCTATAAAGCGTTTAAATAGTTAAGGCTTCCCTTAATATTTAGCTATTAAACCTTAATAAGCTATTATGATTTACTTATATACGCTTATTAGTCTATAAAAAAGAAAGGCTTAAGATAAGCATTAAAGCCTATATAGACACTAAGGCAAACCGAAGCCTTATTTAAGCCGACTTAATAAAGACCTTTTAAGACGTAACTATAAACTCTTCTTAACGAATTCCTATCTAAGGAGTAAGAAGAATAGCTACCGTTAAATAGGCGGAATTTACCGCTTATATACTAAAAAGGCTAGATAGCAGCCTCGCAGTTATAAAAGTAAGGATCGGCGCTTAGATAGTAAAACGCTTAGCGGCTAATATATTGCTTAGCTAAGACTTTTTAGTTCCTTACTTAAGGGACCTTATTAACTTTATATCGGTCCTACAGATCGGGGCTTATAAAGGGATTAAAGCCGAAGTTAAAATAGTCCGGCTAAGACTAGTAATACGTAAATAAGTAATCTACTTAATTACTATAACGATTTTAGCTAGTTCTAGCTACGCCTTACCTATATAGGTTTAGGCGCCGCTATTAAGGCATAATATATTATTTTTCCCTAATAACCTTAAGCTCGCCTAGATAATAATATAGAATTATATAAGCTTTATAGCGATAAACTATTTTAAGGAACTACTAGTGCTTTGCTAAGGCTAAAAGGTAAGGATAATTATAAACCTTAATAAGCAGTTTTAGCTATATAAAGAGGTCGACGCTACTACTTTTTTAGTAAAAGCCCTTATAAAAAATCCGGATAAAACAAACCCTGCTAAGGACTTCCTATAAAAGGATCTTACTATAAACTATAAACTTAAAATCGGCCGAACTAAGGACCTACTTAAACTTACTACTAATAAGGGCGTTTAGATTTACGCTAAAGACTTAAAATACGCATTAAAAGTCTAAGATATCCTTTAATCGTTTCCCTACCTTTAAAAAGATAAGGGAGTAATATATATAGACGAATCCGAATATATACGCATTCCTTTAATAAAAGGATAGCAATACTAATAAGTCGTATTAAGATTATACCTATTAAGCGATAAAGATAAGAAGGTAGTAAATACGATATTTAGCTAGCTAACTACGTAAGGCCGATTAAAATAAGTTTATAGGCTAACCTTATTCGTAGCGCTAGTATTTATAGTATAAAAAACGGTAAACGGAAAAGAGAAAGGATAAGTAGTCGTAGACTTACGGGGGATTAACGCTATTACTACCTTAAACGTATACTTAATGCCCCTTTAAAGCGATATAATTAAACGCCTTTAAGGAAAGAAGTTTATTAGTATAGTAAACGTATAATTATTTTTCTACTAGTTCTTAGTTTATTAAGACTACCGGGAAAGGTTTATAGTCGTAAGCTATCGCGGGTTAAAAAGATTACTAGTAATACTTATAGGCTTTAAGAACTTCTTAGTATACGTTTAAAGGTTTATTAATAACGTCCTACGCAAATACTAAGAATACGCGGCGGCCTATATCGACAATATTATTATCTACTCCGATATAGCCGAAGAATACCTTTAATATTTAGAGGCTATATTCCGCGCCTTTTACGACTATAATATTACCTTATCCGGACTAAAGTCCTTCTTAGCGTACCTATCCGTATAGCTCCTCGGATTTAAGGTAGACGCTATCGGCCTAATAAATATAGATAAACGCGTGCGAGCCTTAAGGGATATTGCGTTCTTAAAGAACCTTTAATAGCTCGAGAAATAGATTAGCCTTACCGGGTAGCTATACTATATAGTCCCGTATTTCGCTAAGGAAGTTAACGTCTTATAAAAACGAAAGACGGAGCTACTTTAAGTAAGATAGGAAGAAAGAGTCCCCTTAAGGGGCTAAGGACGGGCTTAATACGCCGCGAAAGCCGCTTTCTAGCCTACTCCGGAAGAAGAAGAGGCCTTCGCGATTTTAACTAAAAAACTTACTAAGCCTTAAACAATTTACTACTTCGACCCCGCCCGATAACTATTTATCTAGATCGATATATCCCGAGAATATAAAGTAGCGGCTATAGCTTTCTACTTAAAAGAAGGTATAAAATAGGATAGAAAGACGCTACTAGCCCGGACTAAGGTCTAGCTTATCGTTTACTTAAGCCGCGCTATTTAAGGCGGAGAACCTTAATACTAGCCTATAAAACTTAAAGTAGCTGGTTTAGTATAAGCAGTACGTAAGCTACGCACTATAGTACTATCTATAAAAACGCTATAAGTAGTTATCTTTACCGACTATATAAGCACTTATAGAATCGTATACTAGAAATCCTTATTCTTTACTAGTATAAAATCTAATAATAAGCTAGTCCTCGCGTCTTAATACTTAAGCTAATTCCCGCTTAAGGTATACTATATCTTAAGCGTCGGAAACGTTATGCCGGACGCGCTTTTACGTTTACTATACTAAGATAATAAGCCGGTATTCTTAAACTAAAAAAGGGAATTAAAACGTATTTAAGAAAATAAGATAATAGACCGCGTATTCCTCTATACGGAAGTATTAATCGAATTGCCGCTTCGCTAGAAAATAATTAATAGATATATAGAGGATATATAGTAAGTAAAAATTATAGCATAACTTAGCGATAAGGATAGGGTCCTCGGACTCTTATTCTTTTAGTCGTAAGGGTTGCTATACTTTACGGAGAACGATAGACGCCGGAGACTATATATCCTTAAGACCTACGCTAAGGAGATCGTTAAAGACGCCTATACTAAATACTTTTATACTAGCTATACGCGTATATAGTAAGACCTATCCGAAAGCTTCTCGATCTTATAGCTTAGTAGATATATAGATAAGGTTATAGAAGGCTATAATACCTACTACCGCAACTAAACCGACCGAAGTAAGACGCTAAGATAGCTTATCCCGATTTAAAGCCCGCCGGTTTTATACTATATAATAGCGATAAACTTTATTACCGGGCTTTTATTAGTTTAAGCCGAATAATCCTTATAAAAAGATCCTATAAAAAACTTCTTTAATACCTTACTAACTATAACTAATAAATTCTTAAAAATATATCTCCTTATCTTAAGCAATAATTAGTTTATAGCGAAAGACTAAGTATAAGCGTTATATACCGAACTACTCCGCGCTAACTAAAGGATTTTAAAGGGGAGAATCTTTAACTAAAACGTAAAGTTTACCTTAGTATTTTAAAGGACCTTATAATAAGCTTTTAGATCGAAGCTTTTTATATTTACTACTTAGTACCCTTAAACTAACGGCTTATTAAAAAGGCGAAACTAAACTATAAAAATCGCGCTATAATTCTTTACCGCTAATTTCCTAGACCTACGCTAAACTAATATGCTAATCGCCTTTTAGTTTAGCCTTAATAATTCCTTCTCCTTAGTAATTTACGCGGCCCTTAATAAGCTTATTATAAGGATAAAAATAGACAACGGCCTTTAGTTCCTTAATAACTACTTATACTTACGAAACTAAGAAGTCTTATAAGAAAAAGCTAGGTTAGCTATCGCTTACGCTTAAGCCGCTATAAAAGATAGATACGATAAGAAATACCGCCCGCTAAAATTTAAGCCCGGCGATTAAGTCTAGCTATAGCTCGGTAAAGGCTACTATATCGCGGATAGCAGACTAGCGAAGCTTTTAAAAAGACGCACTAAGCCGTTTAAAGTTACCGCTAAAGTAAGATAGCTTATATACTAGTTAGATATAAAAAGGTCCCTTAATATTTATTTAGTTATTTTAGTAATATAACTACGCTTAGCAAACGAGCTAGCTATATACTTAGGATTAGTTTAAGATAAAGGGATACCTTACTTAAATAAGTAAGAAGTAAAACGAATCCTATAAAGCTATATAATAAAAAAAGGCAGTAGAAAGCTAAGGAAGGAGTTCCTTATAGCTTAAAAAAGCTAGCTAAGTAGCTATAACTTATAGGTAAACGAAAAAGCGGTCTTCTCGCCGAAGATCGTAAAAACCTTCGAAAAAGCATAAAAGGAGTTAGCTACTTAAGTAGTTCGGACGAGAGTATAACGCGCGGCCCTTATAACTTAATACGAAACTCTCCGATTAAGAGAATTAAGCGGTTAAGCCTAAGCATAAGACCTAAAAGCTACTATAAGTTATAAAAAACTATAATTTCCTACGCTTAAGGTAATTAGTTATTTTAATAATAATATACCGCCGTTTACCTTAAGCAATAAAGCCTTTTTAGCCTTATAGTATACTTATTTAAATTCTCTCCGCCGCCTGCCCTCTCTCCTTTCTTTTCTTCTTTTTATAACTATATTTCCCTTTACCGCCAGCTATAGCCCGCCGCACCTCGCTTACTCTTATACGTATAACCTTCTTTACCTTAAGCCTATAATCCTTATACTCCCGTTTTAAGTCCCTTTATCGTTTAACGTCTCTTATAGCTAAGACTAGCTATTTTATAATTACTTCTTTAGCCCGCTCTCCCTTAAGCCCCTACGCCTTTAATATAAAGGATATAAGCAAGCCCTTAAGCTTTATAGAAATAAGGCGGCTATCCTCTATAGCCTTAAGTCCCTTAATAAAAGTTAAAACCTTTAAGTTTAAGCTTCTATATAAACCTACGCTACTTTTTATAGCCGCGCTTAAGCTAATAAATTCGACTTAAACTATAGTACTATAAGGGACGGCTTATACTGCCCTCTTTAAATACTTAACTTAGACGACTTGCCTCTTAGCCTTATACCGCAGCGAGGTTTAGATAGCTAGTTTCGCGGCAACTTAGCTATACCTCCCGCCTAGCTCTTACTATCTAAAAGCCCCCGCTACCTATATATTTTTTAAAGCGTAGCCGGAAATCTTTATTAGCGGAATAACTAGCTAATACTTAACGCCTTAAGGTTAGCTAACCTCGCTATAGTCCTAAGATTTATAGTAGCCGCTATAGCTAGCGGAAACCCGCTTTAGCTAAACGACTAAAACGACGTCCGCGCTATCCTTAATTATATATTTAAGGCTTAGCTTAACTAGTTTATAGCCGGGTTTATAGCGGCGTCTTAAGCGATTATAGCCGAAACCTTATCTCGCTTCGCACGCGGTCTAGCCTATACTATAAAATCCCCTTCTTAGCTTATAGCCGCTATAAGCTTTAAGGACCCGTTTAGTCTTACTTAATAAACGCTTTTCCCGCCCGCCGCTATACTTAGCTTAGCTATATAAAGGCGTACGAGCGCCTTATTATAGTTTATCCGCCGTCCCTCCTTAACCGGAGGAGATAGCGATAACTAGCCTCGCGATATATTCCGCCGCTTAATCTTATAAAAGCCGCTAATAGTAATTAATATAATCCTTAATAGACTTAGCTTTATAGGCCTATACTTTAGCGATAAGATTATAATAATTAAAAGTTTCCGCTTAGCTATAAACTACGCTAAGTTCTACTTATAGGCCCGTAAAGAGTCTAAATACGACTTAACTTTAACTTAAGTAATAAAGTTCTTAAGCTTCGATATCCGCTTTATCGGCCGCACTAACTACGCGCTTTATATTCTCGCCCTTAAGGCCCCCTCTATATAAAGGTTCTTTAAGACTATTAAGTATATTTAAAACCTTAAGAGTAAGGAGTTAAGTATTAAAGCTATTAAGGACCTTATTACCCGCTTTTAAGCGGGAATATAGATATTCGATACCTTAATGCTTACTATACCTATTAATATTAGCGGGACGGCATACCCTTACCTTAATACCTTCTTAGTAGCTAAACGCGCGTTAGTCGGCGGAAAGGCGTAAGTAGTAGCGCTGCATAAAAAGGATAATAAGTTAAAAAGCCCGGCGATAAAAAGCGGGGGATAACTATAATAGCGGCAGTAAGCAGGATATAATATCTCGCTTATAAGCGGCCTATAAGGCTAGTAAGTAAAACGGGAGACTTAGCGGAAGATTAAAAAACGGCGTAAGAAGGGTAAGTAAGATAATAATATAAAATAAGGCCTAAATAAAGCTAATCTCTTATAATATATCCCGCCGGGGAACTTAAGTATACCCCGGCGCGGAGACTCCTTATTACTTAGTAAGGGCCTAAATATACGCCTTAAAGGAGAGTTAGAAAAACGTTACTATAAGTTTTAGCTAAACGCGCTAATTACCTTAATAAGGATAAAGCCGTATAACTAGTTATAAGGTAAGGATTTATAATAAAGCCGCTTACTAACTATCTTAAGCTACTTAGTTACTATTAGCCGGATAAGCTAATAAAACTATCGGAAGGATAAGGACGGCGTACTATTAATATAGCGTAAAATCGCTACTATAAAGCTATTACTTAGCACCCCCTTTACTTTATCCTTACTTTAAACCGATAAAGATATTAGCTTTTCTTTCTTACTTAAGGGACTTATTACGGAATCTAAATAGCTATGCCTAGACTCCTTACTTTACTTTTAAGGAAGCCTTACGGAACCCCGCGATAAGAATGCCCGGAGCACGTACTATAAAAGCTCGCTTAAGGAAATACGATAAATATTACTAATCGGACCCCGCTAAGGTTTTTAGGATATAACTATAGATAGTTAAGAGCTTACTTAACTATAGTTTACGATATATCTAATTATAAGAGGTACTATAAAAACTATTAAGCGGATTCTGCCGGTATCTTTAGGGGATTTCTAAGGATTTCCGCGGGATATCTTAACTATAGTTCGACCCGTTTTTAACTACGGAAGCACCTTAAAAGACACGGGATAAACCTTACCGCGATTTTTAAGGGATATCTAAGGATATTTAAGGGATTTCCCCGACTATAGTCTATAGTATTTCTAACCGGGCTTATACTTAGTTTATTAAGGGATTTTATAAGGATATCTACG